>JAGGAX010016793.1:0-22130 GCA_017657335.1 Termitomyces titanicus | reverse complement strand
ACCGTATCGGACAATGAAAATAAAAAGTATGAATTTCATAAATATTTTTACACGAGCACCTGGGCAGGAGCTCGCTGATTACAACCTACTAGGAATCTAGTGAAAAGACCCAGATTTGAGTGAGATATAGCCCACCAAAGATTGGGTCAAAAATTGGTGAGCATGAGAAAAAAATCGGCTCGCGCCTTGTGACGCAAGCGTGAACTATTAAGTTACGGTTAAGTCACACGGAATAAAATGATTTAGAGTTCACTAGAGAGACTGTTATAAGTGCTCAAATTTCTCTTCTGTACGTACAGAATACAAGGGCCCTTATATACTGTACGTACGGCAAATGGTTGTGGCGAAGAATAGGAGATAAGTTTAAAATAGAACAAAAATTGTAAGTATTGTAATGAGTAGAGAGTAAGGCTAAATACTTTTGAATTGAATTATTCCGATACTGTCGGTACTCAGCAACGATGGTTGGATGAGTACGAGTAGTAGATTAGTTGTGAGGGAGAGTAATTCCGTTGTCGAACCGAGGGAGGTGAGTAAACGGTCACGATTCCATCACATACGCCCTCCTGACCGCGTCACACACGGTCAATACTAGTTCTTCCTTTTCCTGCCACACCCTCGCTTGACCGGTTGAACTTCCTCCGACTCACTCAAGGCAATCTCAGGCTCTCCAGGTGCGTCCAAGTCCGGGTCGAAGAAGTCCTCCAGGTCAGCACTGAATAAGTCCTCCACAGCATTTGTTTCGCCTTGTGCCAATGTCGACAATCCAGTGGCTGCGATGGTGGGTACTGCAGGTTTAGTGGTAGTGGTGTGGGGCTTAGCTGGGGCGATGGAAGCTGGGGCCAGGATGATGGGAGCTGGGGCTGCAATGATGGGGGCTGGAGCTGGGATGATGGGAGCTGGGACTGGGATGATGGGAGCTGGAGCTGGGATGATGGGAGCTGGGGCTGCAATGGTGGGAGCTGGGGCATTCTGCACGGGGGGCTCGTAGTCCTCAATGGCCATCAGTACGTCCTCGATTACCTCCTGAGCTGGCTGAGGCATTTGAGCATAAGGGTTGGGCGTCCTCCTCATTCGATCAGCGTGTCCTCCGCGATACTCACAATTCCTTCCTGCCCTGCCAAAGACCACGTCTACCTCTGACCGTCCTGCCCACATCCTCGCCCTGTGTTCCTCCGCCTCCCTCGAATTATGTAGTTGAAGGGACACCTGACGCCTCATCAATCCCATGTATAGGTGTTCGTCATCTTTGTTCTGAACCCTCAAGCCGTTTCGCTCAACCACTGCCTTTGCTACCTCCAGCGAGAAGATTGCACCGTTGTCAACATCGAACGCCGACGCATCAATGGGTGTGCCACAGGCAATCCTGCCGTCAACGCCTTGGATCGCGAACTTGTGTGGGTAAGTTGGGATAGAGTTGAATGCTACTGCGAAAGCGTTGTAGCCTAAAGGGGAATCACCTCCATTGTTGTTAGGCGAGCGTAAATTTTGATGATGGGCTAGGTATCCATGGATCTGGCCAGCATGGATGATTTGTCCACCGCCTATGCCATTGACTGTGGCCTTCAGGCAGAACCAGGAGACGTTAATGCGTTTGAGGAGGGGGTGGGTGACTGAGTATACCATAGTGATGGGACGAGGGTAGCTGGGTGTGGGCTTACTGGGGGTCGATTAATGTGCTTGAGGTCGTTGTGTCGATTGAGTTGGACAATTTGGAGTGTTCCTTTGTGGAGTGCAGGGGTTAGAGTGGTGATGAGGACGAGAGCAGGAGTAGCAGGAGGTATCCTGTCTATGTGAGAGGTTAGAAGTGTGCGAACAAGGCAACTTGGGATCCCCTCGGTGAGTTTTCTGTCTTCTTTTATGCCCATGCCTCGTTGAAATTTTCATGCATCTGACCAGCAGCCCCGTGCGTTCTCAATCATCCACCAGCAATGTTCCGCTACCCATTGGCAGGTCCTCAATTTTTGAGACATCCTGTAGTTCGAGGTAAGCCATGATCATATTCAAATGTGCAATTTGCTCATATGGCAACCAAGTTACCCACAATACCTGGAACACTGACTCCATTCCCTGCCCGACGTGCGCTAAGATTTTTTCTACTGCCCATTCAGGGTCTATATCCTCAGGAAGTCCAATCTGTTCATCCAGCCACCCTGGGAACAGTCTGTCATCATTTGGCACATGCACCCGCAGCAACGACGCGTGAAACACATTATGTACCCCCCTGTTCACCATTGAGGAAGGTAAGGCCAGTCGGAATGATTGGTTCCCAAAATCCTCAACAATTTTATATGGCCCGATGTACTTTGGGATCAGTTTCTGAGCTAGGCCTTTCGCAAATGTAATATTCTTTGTAGACACATATACTAAGTCATCTTTGCTGAATGGAATTTCTCTCCTTTTTTTTGTTTGCATCCCGTATCTGTTTTGTCCTTGCGGCCAATATGCTGTCATGCATGGACATCAAAGCCAACTTTCTTTTCATGGCAAAATTGTGTACCCCAGGGAATTCCGAGGATGGTGCCGACGTCCATATCATTAATCGTGGCATCCTTCCTGTATTCAGAAAAAACGGTGCGTACCCCGTGCTCTCATTTCGTGCACTATTGATTGCAAATTTGATTGCAGGTAATTTTTCCACCCAATCTTTCTGCTTCTCACCGACACACTGTCGGATCATTTGGGTAACCGTCCTGTTTGCGCGTTTTGTTGAGCCATCCGTTTCTGGATGGTACACGCTTGACATTTTGAGTCTTGTTCCTATTAGCTTATGCAGTCTCTTCCAGAAGCCACTTGTGAACAAGACATCTCGATCACTGACTATAGACTTAGGTATACCATGTAACTTATATACATGCTCGAATACTAATTCCACAACATCAGATGCTCTGTAATTATTCCTCCCTGGTACCAGATGTACCATCCCTGTTAGTAGGCATATTATCACGGTCAGTGAGTCAAACTTCCCATCCCAATTCCTATATTCCAGGAGGGGGCCCACAAAATCTATTCCTATAGATTCCCAAGGTTGCCCAGGTATGTCTAACGGGTTCAATAAACCATATGGCTTCTGATTACTTGGCTTACTTTGCCGACATGTCATACACGAAGCACAGAACGCTGCCGTGTCATGAACCATATCCTTCCACCATACATGATCCTGTAGATATGCTAGTGTCCTTGCTGTTCCCAGGTGCACCAACAGTGAATGTGCTTCCGAGATGACAATCTCATGTACACTCCGCCCTTTAAAGTATACTCGCGGTACACATAAGAGTTTCCACTCCTTCTGTTTCAAGTACACCACGCCATCTTCAACTGCAAAGTTCCGATACTCTTTTGGCTTCTCGACCACAGTCCTGTATGCATGGTCCTCCGAGTATCGTCCCCGGACCAACACTAGTAAGTCTATTCCGTCTTCTGCCATTGCGCCCACCAAAGAAGGATCACAGCCTTCAATAGGTGACACTGGCTTGTGTTTCTCGGTTCGCCGTTTTTCAGGTGGTGATGTAAGTGTGTCCTCACCATCATACTTCTTTGATACCAATTGACGTGGTCCATGAATGCGGACTCTTCCTTTCATTCTCTGCGCAAACTCCTTCACGGTCTCAGGTTGCCCCGTTTCTGCAGCTGGCTGTTCCTTCTTCCTTTGTTTAGGCCTTTCTGGCGTTGTGACGTCCACCATACTTGCCTCCATGCCAGCCAGCAAAGGTGCTGTGACATGCTCCATTACTCGGGGATCTTCACTCACCACATCATGGTATGTGTACTCAGATCTTGCTCGTTCCGTCCCAGGGGAATCACTTGAGTACATCCTCGACAGTGCATCCGCCAGTATGTTCTCAACACCAGCAACATATCCTATTTCAAAGTCAAATTCCCCAATCTTCTCCACCCACCATGCCTGTCGTCCCAACAAGTTTTTCTGCTTTAGCAGGTGGATCAGACCCTTGTGGTCTGTCAACCACTGAAAGTGTGTACCTTGCAGTATATCATGATGCCGCATCATTGACTCAATTCCCACTAGCATCTCTATTTCATGTACTGGGTAGTTCTGCTGAGCACTGCTCAGCTTTGCAGAAAAGAACGCCGCCACCTTCGCTTCCTTCTATGTCATGCCTTGGCACACTACGCCTGCGATCCCGGTTGCGCACCCATCCGTGATCAAAAATACCGGGTCAACCTCTTTCCCATAGGCTAACGGTACCCTGTGGTAAGTCCGTCCTTGATAAATGATCTGCTTAATGTCCTCAAATGCTCATTGGTGTGTATAGTCCCATCTAAAGGGAACAGTGTCCCCTGTCAACCCATGGAGCACCGCCATTGGTACTTGAACCATGGCCAGGTCCTCTGCCAAGTATCCAACTGAACCCAGGAATCCACGTAGTAAGTCACGATTTGTTGGCGTCTTCCATGCCAAGACTGAGTCCACTTTTTCAGGGTCCATCTTGATCCCATTCTCGTCAACTATTCTACCAAGGAGTTTCAGCTCCTTCTGCAAAAAGAACAGCTTATCCTTTCCCAGGTAAAGCTTCTCCTTCTGCAAAATATCAATTACTAACTTTACATGTTTTACATGATCCTCCAGGCTGTTGGAATATATTACTATATCATCTAGATAGACGTCCATAAACCTGCCTATATATGGTGAAAATATATAGTTCATTAATGACTGGAACGTTGCCAGCACGTTGCAGTCACCCTGCTGTATTACATGGCTTAACATATTTCCGTCTGGCATGGTTACTGCTGTTCGGCAAACATGTTCAGGCACTATTCGGATTTGTTCATATGCGTTTTTCTGATCCAACAGTGACCTGTATCTAGCGGCCGCCACTCGGTGGAATATATCCTCAATATCTGGTAATGGCGAGGCCATTTTTATTGTGTTTGCATTTCTTGCCCGTAAGTCATACACTGTCTGCAGCTTGGGCGGTTTCGAACCTGGCTTTGCTATCATCAACATTGACACTGTATTCCTTGCGCTCGTCACTTCCCATCGGCCCGTGCACAGGTAATACTCCTGCTTCTTTGCCCATTGCTCCCTGAACACCTTTGGACATTTGGAAGGACACCATGGATACATGATGGACTCATCAATCAGCGGTATTCGATGGTTAATTGACCAAAGTGGTGGAAGCTCTGTTTCATCATCTTCCCTGCAAACCCTCAGTGCATATCTCACTAGCTCCTCCTGAACCCTCTCAATGTGGTCATCATAGGCCTCCACAGCACGAGCTGCTATCCTTGAGACATCACTCCCTGCGATGGGGACTGCTGTGTCATGCTTTACCAGCACTCGCACCGGATTGAGCCCCACCGACACGCCATGTTGAAAAAGCCACGGTGTCCCAAGAATAATGTCATAGCTTGACAAGTTTGCAATGTCGAGGTAGCGTTCCTCATTTATTTTTTGGTAACCTAAATTTACTTTTGTTCCAAAGTTTATTTTTGAGCGTGATCCTTGTACCGCTAGGTGCAGGGACAAGGGTTTTGCCAACTCAATCCAAGGTACTTTCAACTGGTCGGCCAATGTTGTTGACATAAAGTCCCCTAGTGACCCTGTGTCAATCAATGCTCGTGCCGGCTGTCCATTGACCGTCACAACTATTACCACAGGTTTTGGTACAATTCTCGTGAAGTCTTTTGGTACCGCCGAGTTATGCTGAACTCCTGGGTATGTTCCGCGGGCTACCTGTACCCCTGCTACTACTAGACAAGTACCCTCCGTCAGTCTCAGGCCAGCTCCACCTGGTCCGTGGTTGTCGTCATCACCCCAGTCAGTATCTGATTCATCATCCCAATCTGTATGGTCTGTCTCAGATCCGTCCTCGGTTTCCATGTCTGTCTCGGCTAAATCTTCCTCAGATAGTTCTCACAGTCTCTTAGGTCCCAACACAGCCCGTAGCCTCTCGGTTGGTGCTGGTAAGTCCTTCCAGTCCTTTAACAATCCACCGAAGTCTGGGTCATGCACCCAGGTGTCCTCTTCATATATTTGCTGTGCATACCATTTCCTCAGATCAAACAATGGGTCTGACAGAAGTTCTACATCTAGTGCCTCTTGGCCTGGACCATCACTGGTGGTCCGGTGATGGTCTTCTATTACCAGGACCCCAGAGGTATCTCCCTGGTGGACAGTGAATCGTACTTCATAATTCCTGTTTGGTCTGTAGTCTGATGAATACGGTGCGCCTTTGAGCAACTCTTCCATGATCCATTTTTCAACATAGTCACCCAGACTCACGCCTAAGTACCTATCATCCACTGTTGAGGTATCCAGGCCATATGCATGGCCTTTTTGTAGTGCATACCAGTGCGCCATTTCTGCCTCTGGTTCATCCAATAGTGATTCACAGAAACACTCATTCTTCTGTGTTGATCTGTCAAATACTTGGAACCTACCTCCCTGTTCGGAGCAATTTATCTCAAAACGATCAATTTGTAAGTCCTCCAGTTTATCACCAGGGTAGGGCTGCATGTCATTCAACAGGTTTTCTGCCACATGCTTTCGTACATCCCCAATCGGGTGATCCTCCCGTATGGGGGCATGCACCCCCGCTGCCGCACATTCATCGCAGCCATCCCAACAAGGTGTCAGGCCTTCCAACCTGCGTTCTTCCTCAATTCTTACAAGCTTCTCCTGGAAGAAGCCAATTAAATCAAACGCTGGATCTAGTAAGTGTCGTTTCTTGATCTGTACCGTCCTTCCACTATTGACACCTGAAATTGTGAAGTTGTCTCCTTTTTGTTCAACTTTCCAGTCAGCCTCATGAATACCTTCACCATCTGCAGGGTAAGTTTTCACCCCTTCAAGTATTGTTGCCCTAGTTCCAAGCAGCAATGCCTTTCCCATCTGCGGTGCTGACTCCCATACTACAAAGTTAATGTTCCTGAGGCGGAGCCTAAATGTTCGACATTCAGCCCACCACAGCGGGAGATTGAACTCAGGATCAGATAACAAGTCAGTAGCTATTATTTCTCCATCAACGTATGGTGACTGATTATTTGATCTTATGTAGTCGATAACCATGTGTTGACCACCATCAACACTATGAACCAAGAAGGTCATTCCTTCCCCTTCTGCGAGTTTGTCAACCCCTGGATACAGGGACATCTGTTTCAGCACCTCGATTGCTCGCTGTGCGATGAAATCCCCGATGCATGGTCGTATCTCCACCGACAGATCAATTTCCCATCTCATGGTTGACACCATCAGTGAGTCCATAGTTTCCACCATGTCTGCGCTGTCACGAAGTCCTTCCGTTTCCTCAAAATCAATCCCAATGCTGTGGGTAGCCAGTCCCGGAGGCTTACCCAAGCTTCAGCCTCATATCCACCATGCCATCATCACTGTCACTAGTGATCACAGAACAGCACAGTTCCATATGTTCTTCAAAAATCATGTCAATCTACCACTTAACCAACAAATCTTACTGTGGGCAGCTCAAAACTGGCAAGGCAACATTTTCATCTTGAAAAAAGGAAAGCAAAAGCAATTCGTAAACATTAAGGCTGCAGACAATATCCTCACAAATTTCGCTGTATGCTGGTAGGTGTCAGGAGTCTTTGTCTTTCGGAATTTGACTGATGCAACAACTTAGCTTTGTAAGCAGGGTACATCAGGGTTGCCTTTATGTCCCGCAGAAACTTGATGTTCCAATTCCCTTAGATATTTTCATTGAGATAATTAAGATACACACTGTACGATTGGTTTTCGATGTAGGTGCATTTCGATATTACAATGACCTATTGGCTTGATAACTTTTTCAAATGTTGTTTAATGAACAATTCTGACCATAACTCTACACTATCCTTGATGATACGGATGTCTTTTGTGCCTTGGCAAAGATCATGCCATTTCTTGGCACTGAGAGGTCCTTGGGAACTTGTGCTGCGGTTGGGATTATTGATCTCATCTATTTGCCAAAAGAATGCCTCTTCATGTTGCCCATTCCAGCGACCATAAGCCTCGCCACTTGCTGCAAAGGTTGTTGCTGAGGGGAACCAGGAGCAGAGGGAAACTTGAGTGCCATAACCTGAAACAAAGTCTGTGGACGCTAGACAGGAAAAGAAAGAAAAGGCTTACCTGTAGGACAAACATAGGTGCCACAGATAAGGTCAAGCTCCACTTTGGTCAGAGCATTGTCTATGTATAATTCACCTGTCTTTGAGTCACAAACTGTGAGCATTGTGTCTGGAATTGGTGACCAATCTGTAGGACCATGAAGCACAGATGAAAAGCTGACTACAGAGGCGCTCAATCTCCAGATGATACCTTGCATCAGTGCAACATGACTGCGGGGCAGAGTCAAGAGGATTTTGCGGTGTCGTGCATAAGAATCATAATCAGCGCTCCCATACTGCAAATCAAGCATCCAGGTAGGTAATACAGAACAGGGCAAAGATAGGCGGGGTCCTCTCAAAAGCATCTTCTGATAGAAGAAAAGTGTGAAATGCAATGCCATGCTGGAGCAGATACTCAGCAATGTCTGATTTGCAGAATGAAGAATCAAAGCAACATACAAGCAATGCATCTGCAGCAGTGGTCAATGTTAACTTCCACAACACTTCAGACTTATTACCAAAATCAAACATGTAATAAGTTTGGGCCTTCTTGTCCACACCCTTGACTATTCGTAAGTTTTGACAAAGTTCAGACATCAACAGCGATAAATGGCTTTGAACATTAAAATCACATTGATCATCCTTGGGCTTCCATCCCACTAGGATTCCATCGAGATAGGACTTTGCCAGAGATGCATATGGTATTGTCATAATGTATGGCTGACACTCAACCCACACCAAACCTAACCAACAAACAAGCCTTTTGGCTTTCTCTTGACTTTTTAACAAGGGTAACAAGGTAGGGAGGGGAAGAGGGGGAATAAAGCCATAGTGTAAAACGAGAATTTCCAAGATTTCCTGTTGCAAGGCAATGACAGCAGATGTGATGCTGGCGACAAAGGTAGAGGCAATGCTGGCAATGTTGTCTCTAGAGTGGAAACAACAGTGTGTTGAAGAGGATGAGTACAAGGTTCATTAAGGTGCCGAGAATCCAAAAGTTGTTCAGATCGAGGTGGAGAGGCAAGAACCCTTGGCAAAAGAGTCTCGTCATATGGAGACTCAAGTGGGTCAGAGCAATCAGCTTCATCAAGGAAACTGTCTAAACCTTTGTATAGTTCATCAAAATCCTTGTCAAAGTCGTCATCATCGCGGAGACCAAACTCTTCACAGCAATCCCACTCATTTAAAAAGGAATCATAGTGCCATTGTGCTTCACTATACTGTCCTAGTGTTTCTTCTCTATCTGCTTTGCATACTTGGACATAGCACCAGACATTTTTGTTGTCTTCACTAGGAGTCCACTCAAAGACTTTGGCACTGACTGAAGGTGGCCGGCGCTCTCTGGCCAGATGGGCCTGTTGATCAGCAGCATTTTTGTGCAAGAGACGCCTAGCATTACATTCCGCACAAGCAGGAAAGAAGACTTCATATTCTGGCTTTGTTTCCTGAGCATATGTCTTTTTTGCATGCTCAGACCGCTTCCTCAATATGCGCATCTCCTGCACAGGATTGATCAACCTCAGTATTGCACGCTGTATTTGGTCATTAAGAGGAGCCAGATAAGCAAGGGAAGGAAGAGCCATTTCCTGAGAACCCCATTGATACCAGACCAGGACATTGTATTTCAAGAACCACTCTACAGCTGATTGCCCCATGTTTTTGCTAATGATATCAAGGAAAATGCCAACACGTTCAATGGTTCGAGAAAAGTCACAAACTGTCAAAGCTTGAAGTGCATCTAAAGTATCAAATGTGAAGCCGTGACCGCAAAGCGCTCATATCCAGCAGCTATCTGTATTGGCTACATTGGCTGACTCAGCTTTGGCAATGAGATGCGATAGCAACCCCATCCAAATTTTGTACCAGTCTCAGGACCTATGGATTTGACCCAGCATATTTCCATGACTGGTGTTGCATCTATCATTATAACCCAGAGCCCAAGGAGAGAATTGGTGAGCTACCAAAGCATTAAAATCCTTGGCTAGGATAGACGTTGCGCAATTTAGCCACCAATCTAATTTAATCCAGGACTCTTTCATTTCGGGTGGTAGAGAGTATTGGTCTCCCTTTTTCAAGCGAATGGTCCAGGCATCTTGAAACCCTAGCAAGTCGTTCAAACAGAAGGCTGGTATACAAAGGTTTGCAAATGACAAATGCGAGCCAACCAAAGGTTTCTGTCCACCAAAAGGGCTCGGTGAAATCATCTGCAGTGGAAGTCTCTACATGAAAAATGGTGTTATCTGTGCCAATTTTGGAATCTTGTCATGGGGAAGAAACCATGCAAGTGGAGTTTGACAAATAGTAAACATCACCCTGATAGATAATGATGTTTCCAGAACTTCTATCCACTCTGTGAAAACCACAGTCAATATTTGGGCATCTGCTGGATACAGGTGCAGGTCTTACTCCTTGTCCATTGAGTCTTTATCAGAAGTGCAACAATCTCAGCTGCAGTACAGGATAAAGAGCTGTTAATGAGAAATGCACAGCGACTCTCAAGATATAATGATGTGGCAGGGGTGGATATAGCAGAACGGTAAGAGCTTGATCTGTCCTGAAATTCCAAGATATAAGACAGGGGTGGATAGGACAGAACGTTGAAGAGCCTGGGTTGTCCCAGATCTCAAGTAAAGAGTTTGGGTGGGTAGGACAGAACGGCAAGAGCTTGGGTTGTCCCAGAGCTCAAGTGTAAAGAGTTTGGGTGAACTTACAAATGCAACTTGTTTTCGCTCACTCTGAGTCCGGGTTCATGATTATATAATACAATCAAAAGTCCACTGTCCTCATAATCTGGATCAGACTCAAAGTCATTGCTGTGACATAAACCAGAAAAGATATAATAAGAGCTAGTCCTGAACATATATCAATATAGTAAAGATAAGAATATCAGATATTATAAGTATTAGCATAGGAATAATGTTGGTTACAAACAAATTTCTTTTCTACTTCTTGCATTATCATTGTCATTCACCTTGGAAACTCTTATATGTTTTGTGGACGTGCCCCTGTCTTTGGTAGGTCTGTTTTCCTCTTCATCATGACTTTCTTCTGCTATGCCACTTTGAAACAATGGGTCTGTGAGTATATCTTCAGTTTCCATGTTATCACCGTTGGTATCAAAGTCATTTTTGTCTTCAGGTTTGGGATTTGGACCAGCTTGAGTGAGATTGACCGACGGACAAAGATGGAGTCCAAGTTTTATAATAACTGCTCTGTCTTCATATACCAGCCCATCAAGAAATGGAAAAGCTACGTTGTTATCAGAATTATGACCATACAGCGATAAAGAGGAAGCATACATATCTTGACTGTGACCTCCAGACGCTAAATGCCATACTGGGTACCAGGCCAAGAAAAGGAGCAGTGAAATGACTCAACAGTCGTAGACTGATAGACCACCCATGCTGGGCCTTCCTTCAGACAGGCCTTGAGGTTCAGACTGAAAATTTCTGATGCCAAGTTGGCCAGGTCACCTCGTAAACCTGCTTTCCAGGCCTTCCTTTTATACAACACTAGGACCTTGGCTTGATGTACGAGAAAAGAAATGTAGATCTTTCCTAATGCATCAGGTCCTTTTAAGGTACCAGTCAAACTTGTTAGAGCATGATTCTGGAAAAACCAGAGCACAAGTTTACGTGCATGCATTTGGTTTTTCACAAAGGCCTCAAAACCACGGACGTCATGTTCTGTGGGATAATACCAGTGGGCAAGGGCAGAATAGATGTCAAAGTAGTTTGAGAGGTATAGATAAGTAAGCAGGCCATCCCACTGACAAACGTCTACAACGTGAGCTTGATTCATCACTGGATGAAAACATAAGCTCAGAGGCTCAAATGAGCGATCTGCTAGTCACATACCATACTCTTTGGGATGGTCTTTTACCAGCTCTCAAAGGTAGTACCTCATCATTCTCAACAAAATGGCATGCGTGGTGGGGTCATGGTCGGTGTTGGTAAGCTCCCTGCCAGCAACAAAATTATGATAGATTCCTACAATGGAATCTTTCGAAGTTTACGTGGAGTAGTAGTGGCCGCCTTTGCATATACTAGGTTCTGGAGTGACAATGGCATGAGGCAAACATGGATGCATAATTCTAAGCAAGTCAGTGGCAGAAGGATATGCATAACAATGACAATAGAGCTTACAATAAGGAATCCGCTTTGAGCATGGCCATTTCCATGTTCCACAAGTCTTTTGTTAGTCTTGTCCAAATCAAAGCTACCGGACATAAAAAGGTTGATGGTGGACAAGTTGCCAAAACTGCCTGTTAAAGGTGTGGCAATGAACCACAACTTCACTCCTGATTCAATGCAAAGGAAGGTCCAAGTCCATTGGAGTCTAAGTGCCAGTAATGGTGAGTGGAGCCTGTAGCTGCAAGCCCCCAACGCATGTCTGATATAGGATAACTTTCCCAGCTTTGACAATAAGCTCGGCCTTGGACTTCCTTCCATGCAACTTGATCAGTCAAGAAAGGTGGAAAGGGGAAAGTTTTGCATGCAGACGGCAAGTGCAAAGCACTGAGTGCTTTGGGCTGTGTCAATGCCAAACTGTGGCATAAGTCAATCGGTTTGCCTTGTCTGGTCCGTTTCTTGGAATCAATGGTAAAATATGGATCAATTTTTAGTGCTGAACAAAGTCCATGATAAATAGGGCTGACTGTGCAGTGTGGTATATTCAAAAGGACTGCATATGTTGCTGAGAAGCACCTGGGAGAACTGCTTGTGCTTGTTCTGTTCCTCAACTATCACAATGCATGCAAATTTTGCAAGCAGACCAGACAGATCAACTGGAGACATCTTTACATATTTGGAATGTTTGATGGTGTGGATGAAAGATTTGTCTTGTGCATGTGAAGTGGTGTCATGCATGGAATAGAACCATTTTAAATGACTCGCAAACTGAGGTATTGTAATAAATTGATGTTAGTGTTTGAGATAAGGAAGGACAAAAAATAATATCTCTTACATGGAAAGATGGGGTGAAGGTGTAGGATTCGGATCTGTCTGATCCAGGAATGGGATAAGTTACAGACCATGGACCAGGGAGAAGAGGGGAAAATGTCTTGAGATCCAAGGGTTCTCTAGGATCCTCTTCATCCTAAGCCACCAGCAGAAGGAAAGATGTAAGGGTACGACTAGTAGCGTGAAGAAGCAGAATACACACAGATGCCTCCATATCCAGATGCAAGTCATTGGCTGTTTGATCACAAGAGACATAAGGTGTTTGACTTGTTTGCACAGACTTGAGATAACGCAAAATCAGATGCATTGACCTAATCAACAGATAGGAGATACTTACGATAAGGTCGATCTCATTACTTTCAAGTTGGACTCCAGTAGAGTTGCCTTTGTTGAACCTATTGGATTTCGATTTTAATTTCAATTTCAATTTTGTAGACGACTCGATAGGATATTGTGAAGGAGTAGACATGGGCAGATAACCTGTCTCACTTCTTGTCCTTTGTTTATTGAGAGTAGAACCTCTAGCTGGCAATGATGAAGAAGGAACTGGCAAAAGAGGCAAAAGAGGCGTTTTGTACGATGTCAGAATAGCAGGATCTATTACAGAATCCTCCCTGTCACTTTCCAGCATGCTGTGAGGAATTGGGAAATATAGATTGCCCAGTGAGACATCAAGATCTGAATCTGGTAAATGTTCATCTTGAAAATAATCAAGGTGTAGTTGCAGTCCTACTGTGGAAGGAGAAGCATTGAAATCTTCATCGTCAATGGTGAGACCTGGATACCTGTCATCTCCCATGTCTTCATCCACTCCAAGTCCTCTGAGCAGTGTAATGGCAGCTGAAGAGGTTTTGCTGCTAAGAGGAATATCTCCATTGTCACAGCCTGGAAAATCTTCATGAGCAGGGTGTGGAGAATTTTCATTGGCAGGCACTTCAGCGGCAGCTGTGGAAGTCTTGGTGCTTGAGGTGCCATGGAGAATATCTTTGTTCGCCGGTCCTAGAAAGTCGTGATTGGCGAGGTCTAGAGATTTTTTGTTGATGGGGGCTTCAACGGTAGCTGTGAATGTTTTGGTGCCTGCAGAGACAGTTTTGTTGGTAGGGGTGTCGAGGGAGATATCTTTGTTCACAGGACCTGGTAAGTCTTCAGCCATGGGGCCTGAAGATTTTTCACTGGCGGAGGCTTCAACAGTAGCTGTGGATGCTTTGGTGCCTGGGCTTTTGAGGGAAATCTCTTTGTTGGCAGGACCTGAATGAGCTTCATTGCAAGGGCTTAGAGCTGGTTCACTAGCAGCATCTTTGATTGGAGGGCCTGGAGATGGTTCACTGGCAGCGGCTTCAACAGCAGGGCTTGGAGATGGTTCCCTGGCAGTGGCTTCAATGGCAGGGCTTGGTGACGGTTCATTGGCAGTGGCTTCAATGGCAGGGCATAGAGATGGTTCACTGGCAGCGGCTTCAACAGTAGGGCTTGAAGATGGTTCACTGGCAGCGGCTTCAATGGCAGGGTGTGGAGATGGTTCACTGGCAGCGGCTTCAACAGTAGGGCTTGAAGATGGTTCACTGGCAGCAGCTTCAATGGCAGGGCTTGGAGATGGTTCACTGGTAGTGGCTTCAACAGTGGTTGTGGCTATGGAGAGAGGGTTGCTGGCAGGGCCTGGATAACTTCCATCCATGAATTGAAATTGGATTGTGCGTGGCATGGAAGACAATTTGGTACTTGATAGCAAGCAAGGTTGATTGCCTAGCATCTAAACAAACTTTAAGGGAACACTGGAAAGAAAGATCAAACAATGTGCATACCAGTTACAGATATAACATGAGCAGCCCCTGCTTCAAGATCTTCTTCAAAATCTTCCTCAACATTGGTGTTTACTGAAGCATTAGGATCATTTGAGAGGGCGTTCCTTGGAACCTTTTTGGTAGCTAGGGAAGGGTGTAAGGTTCTGAAGCACACAGGAACTTCTCCATGCATCCTTTTCAGGCATTCCAATAACTGTAATTCACTGCGGGACAACTTCACTCATTGTGTCCTGGACAGCTCCAAGAGCAGTTTGTAGTTCTTCCACTAAATCTTGACTAAGCGAGGTATTGAAAATGACACTCCAGAGGGCTTTCTTGGCAGCTACAACAGCAGGGGTTTGCCCAAGACCCCCAATCTGGATCCATAACTAGAAATTAGGAGCTCCAACTCATGGGACTATAGCTGTAGATCTTCAACTTACTTTGAGAAGCGTCTCCTTTTGGCCCAATTCAGCGTATTCCTGTGGTAGAAGGAGCATCAAGGGCAAAATCGCTAGAGGCAAGTAGAGAGGATTGTGCAATGCTTGTCTGCAAGAACCATAAACTTTGGTGATGGCCTCCAAAGTGGAGTGGTTGGAGGTGTCACTGTCAAAGGAGTTATTATGGGAATTTTCTGATCCAAGAACAATTCAAGACTTACTTGTCAATTAAGATTCGTTCAATTTTGAGCATCTTGCTAGGTATATAAGTACATCTCTATTGGAGTAAAAGAATAAATTTGGATATAAACCTCAATGAAGTAGTATATATACCTTTAGGAGACACCTCAGATGCAGGGCAGCAGACATGAGATTGATAAATGTGGTCTCGAGACGTTTTTTTGCAACTTTTTTGGCAATTCTTGAGTACAAAAACAAGAGGGAATTGGCCTGTCGGTCTATGGTGGGGACGGATGGCCAGTTTCCTAGTTTAATTCTTTGTTTTTTGAGCTTGCAAAGGTGATCCAACAAATCATGTTTGGAGTGATCAAGGATAGCAGGAACATCATTTAAATCTTGGAATGGCTGTATTATCCAGCCCAGAAACAGGTTAAGATGTATGTTACTGATTAGGAAACAGGAAAAAACAAACAGTTTTCTTGTTATCTGGAACTGGCTCCGATGTTTTGTGAGCATGAATTGGAGCACCATTCATATAGGAATAGATGTCGAGGACACAATAGGACATCAGTATTTTGAACAAGGAATCAATAAGTTTTTTTTAGTTGCATTAGAAGGTACACCTCTAACAAGCTGGACATGGAAGAGAGAAAACATGTTATCTACATAGGGTGTCGTCATGGTCCTCTCCTCAACATTAAACGCCTGTGCGAGCAACTGGAAAATTTTGCGTCTGCTATATATCTCTGCGGAGAACCAATGTGTCAGCTTACTTCAACTCTGCTGTCTCTGTAGGCGTTGGCCAAAGTTGTGGAAGAGGCTACTGTGTCGGTGAACCACAAGTACAAGGCAAACTTTTCATTTCAAAGACCATTTTAACACGGTGTGAGGGACATGACAAGCAGACACGCAGTGGCACAGGCCCATCTTCCAACCCGTTCTTTATGTATGTGGAAAAAGGACAAGTCACATGCGCAATGATGTCAGCAAGCAACCAGAGCAGTTTTGATTTCCTTTTGTGGATCAAGTCTGGTCAAGCATCAAATCTAGATATTGCTGAAGAAGAATCTCCATAGATTTGGGCCATCCGTGTGGATAAGCTTATGGATGATACACCAGGAAATGTGGTCCTGGTGCCTAGATGAGTCACAGAGGCAACAGCAGTATGTAGATGGCACGGAGTCAATTAAATTTGAGACAAGAGTCTTTGGGTGAACCCAGAAGACTGTGCAAGAGCTTGGATGAACCCAGCGCTCAAACCAAGGAAAAAGCGGGGAGAATGATGGGTTGTCCCAAACATTCTATGTGGTGTGGAGAGAAAAACTTTGTACTCCACAATAGCTGGCAGCTACTTTTCATTTGGTTACAGTGCCTCAGCCAAACATTGTGATGATCAAATCTTCGATCTGATGTCAGCATGGTAGCACCTAAGTACATAAGTACATAAGTCCCAATCTCTTAGTAATCTCTGACTCGATCCGAGCTCTGGATCCACCCAAGCTCTCCCAAAGTCTTCTAGGATCACCCAAAGACTTTCAGCTCTAGAATGATGTTGCGCTGCTACAACGCTCTGGTCTTGCTGTATGGGCTGTTTGTGCAGGAAAAGGACCACAACGGACTCTATACCATGCCGTATCTCTGCCGCTTGCTTGTACATGGGAATGCTGGGTTGTCCCAAACATTCCTGCAAGGAGAAATTATTTGTGGGAGTACTAGTAGTACAACAACTTGGGACCTTTGTGATTGACTGTGTTCCCTTGGTCAAACAATAAATTTTCATCCTGAAATATTAAAGTGATAAATAAAACATTGTTATGTACTTAGTACCAAGCCCTACTTAATTACTACTAGTTATCTGGATGTGGCACTTGTTATATACAAGACAAGATATGGTGCACATCAATGTCCGAGTCCAAGATAAACGGCAAGTAGGAGAATGATAATGAGTCCAATTTCTTATAATAATCTTTGCATCGTTTTTTGTGACATAACTCCATTTGGAACGCACTTTCTCAATACAATGAGCAGCTCTACAGAAGTCAGAATTTGCAAAGGCAGTAAACAGAAGCAATTCCTAATGAATAGGGAATAGAGGAGCTATCCTATGAGGTGGGGATTTGACCATCAAAAAGAGACTAATCCAAATGAGCGGATTGCTTCTAAATTTGAGAGAACAACAACTTACATGTCTTAGTGAAACAACTATCTAATTGTCATCCTGCCATTTTAACCTTGCCCCATGAGCTTCATTTCAACAATCTTCAAAGCGTGAAGTCATGAGACCAACTCAGTACTCCAAATGCTTGCTCCCAATTCCAGGTATCCCAGGTAAAAGTCAGTGGAGAGTTTTAAGGGCTTTAGATGATGGCTAACAATCCATGTGCCTTGAAGAGTTTGGTTATTCCTTGTCTGAGGAAATTCAACAATGTTCTTGATCATGAATGGGGCAGAAACATTTTGTAAGAATACAAAGCTGTTGCCCTTGTGCTTCTCAAGAGAAGTGTATGAGAGGCCAAGGTAACAAACATGAGCTTTAATGACCGCTTTTGGGTGAATTTTGTGATGTGGCTGGGCGCATTGAAATGCCAGACCATATCCCTCAGGAAGCAGAACCAACTTCCTCTTAGAAGGGTCATCATTGTTATCATTTGCCTCAGTTGTGTGCATGTAGATTAGGTCAAAAGCGTTGTCCTCTTTGGTTGCAAGGATCCTGCAAGCCTGCAGTCAAACAAGGGTCTCAAACATTGGCTGACACTCTTTGATGATATTGGGACAGGCCTATTTAAGAAAGAGCCCTCTGACACTGGATGTCCAATGCCAAGTGCACACAATGGTCTCTTCATATTCACCTATAAGACCGGTCGTCAACAATCAAAAGCAAGGGGGTCGAATCAAGTTTACCTTTTTTATGATTGGTTGTCATTCACTGCAATTGACCGATTGCATGCTCAAAAGGAAAAGCCACAAGTGGGACCAAATAATTCTAGGAACTCGGGAATGTGGAAAGCCATATGATGATTGGGGAGACATTCAAGTCAGGACTGGTAGCACTACTAGCACATGAATATCTGTGAGTCACACAGTCAATGTACTGAGAAAAGAATCTTTTGGTGAACCCAGAAGTCTTAGAGAGAGCTTGGGTGAGCCCAGAGCTTGATCTTTGGTAACAGGGAGAATGCTGGGTTATCCCAAATATAGTCCTGCAAGAAGGATTGCAAATTGCTTCATGACAGATCATCGCTACTTGGCTGGGCTGCCTCAACCAAACATTGTTTCAAAAAGTGCAGTGCAATTGATGAAACTCAAGGTGGGACATTTAGTTGCTGCTGGTGGGGCAGAGTATTTCAAGTGATGGGCTCTTTGTCAGCAACTATTCAGACCACCATTGATTTCCATTAGGGTTATCCATGAAGCGCACCTTGCACCTCCCACATGTTGATGTTGAAACCGTGGACAAATGTATGCCACTGAGTCAATAATGCTTGAGGAAGCAACAAAGAAGAATCTTTATGCGATTGGCTAGTCCTCAACCACTTGAACACCTAAGCAACATGTTTATATTTTAAATGATCAAATTGGACTTGAAGATGATGAAGTACATGACGACTTGGAATAGGAGGACCAGGCACTCCCATTTGAATGAGATCTTTGATATGACATAACCACACCCGGAACATTATTGTATGAGAGACTGGCATTGACATGCTTTTTCTTTTTACGCATTCTGCAATGGCTCTCAGTCAGATATGTGCATGCTAGGCCATGTTGAAGGCACTGACTAGATTAATAAATTGATAACAAAATAAATAGAATGATGTCACAATATATACTGACTTGCAAGTTTTGTCAGTGCTCCCCCTTGGTGAGGCTAAACACACAATCTTCCGCCCTCAGCAAAACCAGCAGGCAAGCGTAAGACAACCAGATTGATCCCACCATAGTCTCTTCTTTGCCTGAGGGGCAGCTGGGGTGGTGGCGACGGGCTCCTAGAAGACGTGCAGTAGGATAAAGAGTTGGTAGGTGATGGTGAGTGATCACGTTGACGAGGTGCAATGTGACAATTGTTCCTTTTTGAATCTTTTTTGGGTAGGATGATAGGAAGTAAGGGTAGGGCCGGGACCACATTCTTCACTGAGAAATTTTTCCTGGTGGCGATAGCGTTGGTTTCCCAGTTGCCAGTAAAATGAGTGACAATGGGAATTGGAGTCAATTGAGATGGGGATGCAGGAGAATGGCATGTCGGGAGTTCCACATTTTGGAAGGATGTTGGTGAGTCATTGGAGGGTATATTAGAGCATAGGACATTTTGATGTGATGACCTTCCTGGCATTAGGAAGTGCAGGGTATGTAACACATGTTGGTCCTCTGAGAACGTTGGCAACAGCACATTATTAGCATCTTAGCAATGAACACATACACTCAGTTGCTGGAGAAATAGGAAGAGGCAAACCCGTACCACTTCATTGTTCATTAGAAACATGTCAGCAGCCAGAACACTTCCTGGCATGTTGGAGTGATTTCTGACTGACAATAGTCATAATAAACAGCAGACTTAGAAGGTGTTAGTGCCTGGGATATTGTCAGGTCCCGCTGACCTGGGGGCTCTCACCTAGAGCAAGAACCTACTAGTCAGAGAGATCTGCAAACTGGCACATAGACTTACAGGGCATCAAAGTGATCTGTGTTGCTGGGAAGCATGAGACGCACCAAAAAGTCGGGGTTGGGGGTTGGCAATTGTTAAGTTGAAGCGAAAGAATTCAAGAGATGGACTTTAAACAAGTGCCGGCAAAAGACCAGGCAACAGAGATAGATTGTGAGGATAAAGACGAGAAAGACAAGTAAAAGAAGATAGGAGCAAACTGGGAAAACTGGGGTTAATATCAAGACTAGGGACTGACCACAAAGGTACAAAGGTTTAAGTACTACAGCAGAACGGAGCATTGGAATGACATTGGCAATGGCTAATAGGATGACTGAGACATGTGGCATGGGATTGTATAGTTGGTACGCAGTCAGGTGGGTGTGGGGGTGAGCTGTGGCAAGCCATCGTAGCGTGTCTTGGCAATATGACCAAAAGAGAATGGTTGGTGATGCATCTGATGATGTGTGTGACACGTTGGGGCATTTCGGGAGTTGCTGGTGGCAGCAGGGGAAAGGTACATGGTTGAAGTCATGGACAATGATGAGGCAAAGAAGGTGGGGTCGTGACATTACCTCTCCGCTAGCATTGAGACCCTCGAGGTGCATGTTGGCATTGCGTTTCAATGCAGGGGTGGGAAAATGATTAGATCAATTATAAAGCGGAAAAAATTAAGCTCATCTCCCTGTTTTCTGTCTTTCACAACCATGTCCCCTACTCAACACAACCGTCCTGAACCCTTGGCACCATCAAACAACAGTGTCCGTGACTGGGACACCTGGAGGAGGGCAGACAAGAGAATGGAAGAAGAGCATGACTGCCAGCAGGTCAACGCCTTGTTCCGAGCTTGTGAGTCGTTTGTTTTCCTTGCCCAATGCCCTTAACAATGCACCAGAGCTGGGTACCCCCTTCCTTCACCCACCCGAATCACCGATTGCTGGAGCATTGGGGCAGCGTCCCTAGGTGCCACCTGCGGTGGTGGTGCAACCTGTGCCGCTGGTGGGTCCCTCACAAGCCTGTTGGGATGCCAACATGCCAGTGAGTTGTCCTCTCTTTTATGCTCACTCCAGCGCTGAACAGGCTGTTAGTGCGATTGTTGTTGCTGTCGGGGCAATGATTGTGAGATTGCGCCGCCTCAACCCAGTTCCCATGAGCAGCCTGGTGTATGCACGTACTGCCGTGAAAATCACCTGGGCTGTTTGCTCAAAGCAAAGTGGTAATATACGCTGGAGGGTGCTGAGGAGAGGCAGACAAGAGGTAGGGGGAGGGGGCGGAGCAAAGGGATCGTGGAGAGAGGTGGTGGGGTTTGAGCACAAGGGGCGACATGCTCATTAATTGCGCAAGGGGTGGTCACACCGCTCAAAGATAGTTCAAGTGAATACGAGCCCAAGGTAGGCTCGCCGCTCCTGGGGGATTGCAGGGTGACTCAGGCGAGTGCGGCGCATGAGCCATTACTTTCATCAATGTGGACACACAAATCCCCTGTATCTTTTGGCAGCAAAGGGAAAGCAGTGCGCCAAACCCTTGCCTAGTTGTTCACCATTGCCAAAGCGCATTCAAGCCGGCTCCCCACTCCCTACCAATCAGTTTGCCTTCACGCATGTCTTTTCGCCATGGTCAGGTTGTCCAGCTGACTTAGTTCTTTCCAGGTCAGAAAATGTACAGTTGTGCGATCAACTTGATTGGCAAACGCAAGGGGTGCAGCAAGAGAGCACCAAGTTGCTGGATCAGGCTTGCCAAGCGAAGGCGGAGGTGGTGAGGCTCTGGTTGGAGATGGAGAGAGAGCGAGGGAGGATGTTGGTGTCAGGTCCCGCTGACCCGGGGGCTCTCATCTAGAGCAAGAACCTACTAGTCGGAGAGATCTGCAAACTGGCACGTAGACTTATGAGGCGTTGAACGTAGACTTATGGGGCGTCGAAGTGGTCTGGTGTTGCTGGGAGCACGAGACGCACCAAAAAGTTGAGGTTAGAGGTCGGCAATCGCTAAGTTGAAGCAAAGAGTTTGAGAGATGGACTTAGACAAGCATTGGCAAAAAGACCGGGAAACTGAGTTGTATTGCGAGGAAAGA
>JAGGAX010016792.1:0-18900 GCA_017657335.1 Termitomyces titanicus | reverse complement strand
GTGACATCCTTCTTCAAGCCAGGCCAGAAATAGGTCCTCATGACGAGCTGAACGGTCTTCTGATTGCCAGGATGTCCGCGTAGTTTGTGATTGTGGTGTTGTCACAGAACATCGAGTCAGAGGCATCCATGGTTTGGTACATAAATACAACCATCTCAAAGCAAGAGCTTGCCATTGGGGGAGAGTGTGAAAGAGGAGGGGGAAGGGGTAGGGCCGTGTGGGGCAGCAGCTGTATCGTCGGTCAAAGTTCAGGGATTGTTGGCCATGAAATATGTGTCGGAGGGGGCACTGCAAATCTGATTGAGCAGTCCCTCCTCGTTGAGCAATAGGATAGAATTGAGATGCTTGGGGGGGATGACGACGTGTTTGTTGAAGGCATTACGATTGACTTCGAAGAACTTCTTGGGGTATACATCCAATCTCCGAGTCAGTGCATCAGGCTTGGCACCAAGGCAACCAGGGCAGTAGTGGATGGTGAAGTCATACTCGGAAAGAGTTTCTGACCACCACGCCTGGCACCGACTGAGCTGCTTCGTTGTAATGAAGTACTGGAGATTGTTGTGATTGGAGTATACCTGAATACGGTGCTGTGCGCCCTCCAAGTATGCTCACCATTGCCTGAATGCTTCAACAATTGCCAGGAGCTCTTTGTCGTAGATGTTGTAGTTGAGCTCTGCGGCGATCATGGACCGTGCGTAGAATGCCACGGGTCGAAGATCCTTGCTGTCGGAGTCCATCTGTGAGAGGATCCCAGTGATGGCGTAGTCGGAGGCATTGCACTCGAGGATGATGGGGAGTGATGGATCATAGTGGCAAAGGATCAGGGCAGAGGTGAATGCCTTCTTAAGAAGCTTGAAGACATTTTGACAGTCTGCGTCCCAATACCAAGGAGTGTCCTTCCTAGTCAGGCAGGTCAGGTGTTTAGTAATGCCAAAATAGTTGTTGATAAACTGCCAATAGAAATTGGCAAAGCCTAGGAAGGATTGTAGCTCCTTGAGGTTTTGCAGTCGCGGCCAGTTTGTGATAGCCTTGACCTTGGTGGAATCCATACAAACTCCATTGGGAGTCACAATGACACTGAGGTACTCGACTTCCATGGTGTGGAAGGAGCATTTCTCTGGCTTGGCATGCAGGTTATGCTGCCTGAGACGCTCTAGTACTCATTGCATGTAGCCTTGATGTTCCTCGAGAGAATCGGAGTAGATCAGGATATTGTCCAGGTACACGATGATGAAGACATCATTTATGTTGTGGAAGATGTCATTCATGAAGTATTGGAAGGTGGTGGAGGAGTTGGTCATTCCAAAGGGCATTATGAGGTATTTGAAAAGCCCGTAGCGAGTTTGGAACGCCGTCTTCCATTCATGACCTGGAGCGATGCAAACGTTGTTGTATCCTGATTGGAGATCAATCTTTGTGTAGACCTTAGCGCTCCAAAGGTGATTGACTAAATCCCCAATGAGAGGAAGAGAATACTGGTTCTTTTGGGTGATCTGGTTAAGACCCCGGTAGTTGACGCAGAGCCACAGCAAGCCGTCCTTCTTTTTGGCGAAGAGAACGGGCACGCCGGCAGAGGAGGCAGAGGGTCGTATGAAGCCTTTCCCGAGCATATCATTGAGGTAGTCCTTGAGCACGCATAGTTCGACTTCTGACATGTTGTAGATTTTCCCAAAGGGCGGCGACGTGCCTTTCTCCAGGTCAATCTTGTGGTCATACAAATGGTGAGGTGGTAGTTCTTTAGCACTGCCCTCAGAGAACACGTCGGCATACTTGTGGTACTTGGAGGGAATGACTTCACAAAGAATCTGATCTTCCAATTTCTTCTCAGAGACAGGTACGTTGGTGTTGGCCCATAGATGCTCTTTGGGTAGGGAGGGTGAGACATGGAGTTGGTAGGCTTGTGTACCCTCCCACATGATCCGAGCAAAGGGGGCCGCGCTGAGGATCCAAATGTCAAGACCGTCAGGAGACTTAGGTGCAGATGGGTCCTGACCGTCCTTGGTGGGGGTTGGTCTGGGTGTAGGGGGTTGGGATTGGGATCAGCAAGGGCCTCTATACCTGTTAGGGGAAGGGGGAAAACAAGATCGAGGTTTTGGGGGACACAATATTGAGTTCGGGAGAGGTCGGTAATGAGGTAGAAAGGGGGATCGTGTTGTCTTGAGGTTGTGTCATGTTGTCTCCAGGCTGGGGTGGTTGCTCCGAGGGGGGAGCGTGTGAATGAATGGGGTTAGCCTGTGACAACGATGGAGTGGATGATGTACTGACACTTTCCTCCTCCTTAAGGTCCACCAAAATGGGTTGATGGATGGACTCAGGGTTGGGGGGCTCGGGGCAATCCTCATCAATCACTTCTTCAATGGTCGGGGCAGTTCTGGACCTGAGGGAAAAGCTGGCGGCGAGCTGAGCATCTCCGACTTCAAACATCATGGTCATGGATTTCCACTCTATATTTGGGTTACCGTCTTGCAGCCAGGGCAAACCCAAAATGATTGGCATAGTGCGATGAAGCTGAGTGACAAGTAGGTCAACTGGAAAGTCGAGACCATTGGCTAGAGAAATGACGTCGGAGCGGTGGTGGGTGATGAGTCCAGAAGCGGTGGGAGTACTGTTGAAGAGTTGAAGTTCGATGGGCTCACCAATTTCCTTGCTTGGGAGAGCTAGCTCCGAGCTGACAAAGGTACCTGTCACGCCGCTGTTGATGAGCATGGCGTAGGTGGCGCCGGTTGATCAGAGCGTCACGTCAACAATGAAGGACCTTGTTGAGCTGGAATGCAGCCATCTGAGGGAAGCAGAGGTTGTTGGAGCAGCATTGCCGAGAGGTGGAAAGTGGAAGGGGATGGGGGGAGTGAGGGAGCTTTGATCCAAGGCCATGGTGAGATGGCGCCAGTCGATCCTGGGGTTGGTGCCTCGCAACCATGGCAAGCCAAGAACGAGGGAAGCATTCTTATGCAAGCAAGTGACTAGGATTCAAACTTCCTGCATGGTTCCGTCCTCAAAGGTGAGGGGGACAAAAGCATAGTGTGTGATGCTGCCAGCTGATGTGAGTTTGCCGTTGAACAAACACAGGCAGATTGGGGCAGGGAGTCAAATGAGAGGGAGCAAAGCTAGGTGGGCCCAGGAGGCGTTGACAAAGTTGTTGGTGGCGCCACTGTCAACCAGTGTGGCGATGGGATCGGAGATGGTGTGGAGGATGAAGGATTGGGAGGAGCAGGAGGAGAGGTACATGGTGCGGGTGTCTGGAGCAGGTGCCATTGTGCGTAAATGTAAAACCGGTGCGGAGAAGATGTCAGGGTCGATTCCGCAATTTAGCACGTCTTTGTGATCCACTAAATCGCAGTCTCGTTTTCCGCATACTGGAAGTCATATTCATTGCCGTCAATGACCCAGACAGCATGACCCATCATGCTTCGATTGAGGCAGTTCTGCACAAAGTGACCCAGTTTGCTGCATAGCAAGCAAACGCCATCTCGGCACTGCTGCTCCTTTGTCTCCTCAGGTACGGTGATCCAGGGGCAGCGTGTATTGTGCGCCTAATTCGCTTGTAGGTACTCCTCACCTTCCACAGGTCCTGTATCCTCAAAGTCATGTCCCTGACAGTCCTTGTCATTGCAACCCGGTTGGCACAGCTCAGCGACTTCCTCAACATCAGCGGCTTGGAGCCGAGCCATTGAGCGTGGCACAGGGCGATTTTGGTCGCCACTCTGTGCATACGCAGGACAAGAGGAAGTCGAGGGCGGTAGAGCCATGCCTGTGACGTTAGACAGGTTCAGGGGACAGGGAAACAAGGGTCAGGGCTGGGTGCCCAATGGTCAGGGAACACCTCTACGTGAGGCAAGCACTGCTGAGAGGTCCTCCCAATAGCGCTGATCAACCTGCGTGACGAGGTTTTTGAATCCCTTGTAGGTAGGCTGCTTTGGCGCAAGTTGGAGCACTTTGTGGATGCGCTCTGGCAGGGCCTTGCTAAGCTGGAACCGTAGTGCATTGTAGTTCCAACCTGTTTTGTAAGCCTCCTTCTCAAATTGCACGACAAACGCAGTGAATTGTTCATTGGCGCTCATCTTGAGAGACACGAGTTTCCTTTCAGCTTCAGCAACAGTGTCGTATACACTGAACTTGGAGGAGAACTCGTTGACAAATGCTTGCCAGCTTGTGAAAAGGGGATGACCAGGATTGAAGTGGAGGAAGGCGGTGTAATGATCTAGTGCAATGCCTTGCAGGTAGGACATGGTGAATGCAACCCTTGCCTGATCAGAAGTGAACGTGTTTGGCTTGCCTTGGAAGGTAGTCAAGCACTGAATGAGAAAGATTTGCCACTTCCGTGGGTTGCGCCCACTGAAGGGTTCAGGCTTTTGGATGTCTAGCCATCCTTCCCGAGCGAGGGCTTAAAGAACTCCTGGATCCTTAGGAAGAACACCTCTCACAAGAGACAAAGCTCCTTCAGAATTGTGTCACGCTGCCAAGAATACTCTGCCAATTGTTTCACACGCCAAAGCAAGATATTGCCATCACCCTGAGACGTGTTTCTTTGTCCCAATGGGGTTGGAGGGGTGTAGCCAGCTGGTGCTGCTACTGGAACCCAACGGTGAAGCTGGTGGGCAACAGCGGTGGCGGGGGGCTGAAAACTGTCCCATCCACTTGAATGCACCAGTCCCGCCACAAGCGGAGCAGTGCTGGCAGGTGTCGGAGCAGTCCACATCTGGTTCTGAGCTTTAGGCAACGTACCGGTGTAGGCTTGGGGATCCAAGGCCTGTGCAGGGGGTTGCGCCAAAGAGCGCCAGTTTATACCAGGACCTTGACTAATCAAAGGTCCCAACAAATACCCAGTTTGGTCCATCGGCCAGTAGCAAGTCGTTGGATACGGTGCAACAGGTACAACAGGCTGCTGCTGGTTTGGAGGAGTGACAGAATTGTCAACTGGATTTAGGAAAATGGGGTGGCTGTACTGATCAACCGTGTAGGTTGCCATCAGCTAATATGTCTGAGTGTAGGTTGCCATTCAAGCTTTCCAATGAGTAGGGAGAGTCTCGATATTATGTCAGGTCCCACTGACCTGGGGGCTCTCACCTAGAGCAAGAACTTACTAGTCAGAGAGATCTGCAAACTGGCACATAGACTTACGGGGCGTCGAAGTGGTCTGTGTTGCTGGGAGCACGAGACACACCAAAAAGTCAGGGTTGAAGGTCGGCAATTGCTAAGTCAAAGCAAAGAGTTTAAGAGATGGACTTAAGCAAGCGTTGGCAAAAAAACCGGGAGACTGAATTGTATTGCGATGAAGGAAATGAGAAAGACAAGTAAATCGCGAGAGGAACAAACTGGGGAAACTGGGGTTAATATCGAGACTAGCGACCAACTACAAAGGTACGAAGATTAAGTACTACAGCAGAACAGGGCATTGGAATGACATCAGCGAGAGCTAATAGAGTGGCTAAGACATGCAGCACAGGTTTGTATAGTTGGTGCGTGGCTAGCCGGATGTGGAGGCGAGCTGTGGTGAGCCGTCGCGGCGTGTCTCAGCAATGTGGCCAAAAGGGGATAGTTGGTGATGCGTTCTGGTGATGCGTGAGACATGTCGGAGCGCATCAGCAGTTGCTGGTGGCGGCGGAGGAAAGGTACGTGGTGGTAGTCGTGGGTGATGATGAGGTGAAAAAAGTGGGGTCGTGACATTGGCCTCTCCAATGACATGCCTACTGATCCCATCATGGATAACCAATCTGCCATATCTTTTGCATCCAATGCCATGTTTCAGACTTGCAGCAAACACATCAACATCCATCATCACTTTATCTATGCATTACTTCTAACAAAGTACGTTTAGTCCACTGCGCATCAAGCGACAACCAAGCCAATGTACTCATGAAAGCACTGCCATGACCAGCCTTCAAAGACAAGATCAAGCTTTTGAATATGACATCGGCTTGAGGGGGAGAGTTGGAAATACAATTGATAACCTGAGTCTGTAGCAATGGCATGACCACGACATATGATATATATTTCATGGATCTTGTTCACACATGACAATGACAATTTAGTATCCTACTTACTACTCTAGTTTACAGTCCTGTATATAAGTACGTACACTGTAGTCAGTACCAGCATCAAATACCACAGCTTTTACCTCAGACAAGGTCAGGTGCATGAACATTCTCCTACGGTTCCCAAAATATGTCCTTAATACCATAACCATTCCACTTCACCTTGAATTGCAATTTCTGCCAGAACAGCCTGCTGTCCAGTATCTCCTCCACCTCATGCTCCTCCTTGTCATCTACCAGGACCAGTGAAGGTGGTGGATTTGGGTGTCTGCCTGGAATAGGGTAATTTGGGGCAGAGAAGAGCTTTACCATGTTGAAGACCGAGTGGAGCTTACACATTGCTACTAGCAGCCTCAGGCAATAGGCCAATGGCCCCACCTGCCACTCCACCAAATAGGGACCTAGGTTACAATGTGATAGCTTCCTTGACAGTCATGTCGTGATGATGTTTAATCCATCCAGATAGACCCTGTCCCCTGTACTTGAGGGCTGGAACATGACAGACTCATTCTCTGATGGGCATGCTTGGGGCTCAACACCCATGCAAGGGTGCCCCTCAGTATCAAGGAAGAATGAGGATATTTGAGTGGAGGACTGGACATGGTTATTGTACTGGAACTCAGCATCAGAAAGGAGCTTGTCCCAGTCATCCTGGTGTTCATTACAGAATAGGTGCAGGTACTGCTCCAATTCCTGGTTGACACACTCAGTCTGACCATTGAACTGGGGATGATGTGGAAGTGTGGAGCTTGACATTGAGAGGCGGTATAGTTCCCAGATGAATTTGGCTATGAACTGGGGCCCTCTGTCAGACACATCATTGTATTTTGACATATTGTCAGTGTCTGTGAAGGCTAGATGAGTCAATTGAAATAACTGAAGCAGATAAAAATAAATCATACATACATGATTAGTATGGCAACTGAGCTTACCACAATCATTCTCCAGTAAACCTCAGTCATGCCATGTGCCAAATGTCTGCAAATCCTCAAATGTTATTAGGTCTTTGAAGTTGAAGGGTGTTGTTCAGGTTTACAGTAGGGAAAAATGAGTCTGACTGATTGTCTTAGGGGGTAGTAAACTAGAAATTATATACTGTAACACAAGTTCTCTAGTACTTTCTGGAGAATATGTATGAGAGATATGTCATGCCAACTCATACGACCATTCCTTTGTCTCCACTTTGGACGCGGATGTGATGGCGAAGATACGTGAAATCATGAAGGATGATACCGCGTCAGGTTGGGACATGATCTGGTTAGTGCATACTACGTTTCATTGTGCGACGGCTTGTTAGATAGAACTTGCATGAATATCCAGGCAAAAAAACCTCACACCTTGGCTCACGCACGACTCTCAGCCTCCTCTGCATGAGCTCATTGAATCCGGAGCCATCGATTTTCCCCGGCAGGGTCGTGCTCTAGTCCCTGGTTGTGGATTGGTGAGTGCTCAAACCCCCATGTGTTCTGTCATCACTTCTTTGTATTTGTAGGGATATGATACCTTTTACCTTGCATCCACATTAAATCTGGAAGTGATCGGATTGGACATCTCTGAGATCGCGATCACCAAGGCAAAAAGGTCTCTTTCTCATATGTCAATGTTTTATCAGCTCCGTTGACCGATGATGATCCATGTCAGCCTTATGAGCTCATTTGAAAATCTTGGCGCTGGAAAAGTCTCCTTTATTTCGGGAGACTTTTATCATTACAAGCCAGATAAGAAGTTTGACCTGATATACGACTATACGTATGTCCCTTATGGTTGACATTCTTACCATGAGGATACCACAATTCTTGTTCTAGTTTCTTCCCTGCCATTCCGCCTACTAACCGTACCAAATGGGCACAGCAGATGGGTTCCCTCATCAAGCCTGGAGGCTACCTCATCTCACTCGTTTTTCCGATCGATTCGCCAACAGACGCGGGTCCTCCGTTCTTTGTACGCGTAGAGCATTACGACGAAGTGCTTGGTGAGGAGTTTGAGAAAATCCTGGAGGAAGTTCCGACGACATCCTTGCCCAGTCACGTTGGCAAGGAAAAGATTGCTGTGTGGAAGCGCATCTAGGGGCCTGAAAGCAATCGGAGAAAGTCATCTGTCAGCGTGTACTTCTAACCATCCATTCAAATATGATCGTTGGATTGTCGAAAAACCAGAAAAAAAAACATCCCTCTGCTGAACTTTGGTCTACTAGAGCAGTTGAACGGGTGGCATCTAACTAATACCCGTTAGACTGCATACTTATGAAATGGTCAGCGACCTCTAAACAATCGTCCGCTTCGACGCCGCCGGTTCACTAGATATCAAAATGAAATATGTTATGTACTTATAGACTTTATCAGAAGAAGTTGATGATTCGATCAGATGGAACTTAGCCACTGGAAGCCGGGACTCAGCTTGACTGTTGTGAACACATCGTAAGAAGAGGTAAACGCTGCCAACGTGGATCCGTTGCAACACCAAGCGCATTTTGAGACTGCTGAATCATGATCAGTATCTTACTCTTGTTCCAAAACGCTCATTATAAGTGATCAAATTGATCAGTGAAGTAACAAACTCCGATCTATGTAGTCGGACAATGCATGCTTTACGGTTACTCTAAGTGTACAATATCTTGTTTCAAGTCCTTCAAGTCCCTCTAGACGGTTCCAGACTTGGCGATGGTAATCTTCCCCTGAGTCGTACCAGACGCAGATCCACGCTTCTCGATCGCTTTAACAACATCCATACCTTCGACCACCTCACCTGTGAAAACAATAAAATTTCAGATATACCGTAAGCTAGAAATAGAGGGTTTAGGCTCACCGAAAACGACGTGGGCACCATCGAGCCAAGATGTCACGACAGTGGTGATGAAGAACTGGGAACCGTTGGTGTTCTTGCCAGCGTTGGCCATGGAAAGAAGACCGGGCTTGGTGTGTTTGAGTTGGAAGTTCTCATCTTATCACAGACCATCATCAGATCGATAAACAATCAAATTAAAAATAAGTATGGTTGCGTACCGGCAAATTTCTCTCCGTAGATTGATTTGCCACCGGTGCCGTTACCCCTTGTGAAGTCACCTCCCTGAAGCATGAAGTTGGGAATGACGCGGTGGAATGAAGATCCTTGGTAACCAAAGCCGTGTTGACCAGTCGCGAGTTCGCGGAAGTTCTTTGCAGTCCTGGGAACGACATCGTCGAAGAGTTTGAAGACGATGCGACCAGCGGGCTCGTTGTTGATCGCGATATCGAACTATATGGAAGGTGTTTAGAAGATGAAAAAGAGGTCTTCTGGCGATAGACCAGAAAGTCAACGACTTACGAATACGTTGGCCATGATGAGAGACGAAAGGAATGAACGTTTGGTGTTCGTGTTATCTGTTTTTAAGAGATCCGGCAATTACCGACAAACTATGCGTGACGGAGTGTGACGAGAGGGGACGCGTCGTGTAACGCGTAGTTGCAGTCTATGCGCCTCACTTTATAACCCACCACACTTACTAAGGTCGCCGAGGAACCTAGCCCTACCCGCACTGTCGAGGTAGAATGGGGAACAGACGCTAAGAGGGAGCAAAGTCGTAAAGCGAGTCGATCGACTTCGGCGACTGCGCTCTCCCTACCGAACGCGCCGGCGTCCGTGAGAGCCCTGGGCCTGGGGAAAACGTCCCGATTGGCGCATGTATTTATCTGCAACACCAGGAGAAATATTCCTGCTCTCTTTACCGTCAGGCCTGGGCTTCTTGGCTACTGGAGCTACCCCCGGAGGGTCGTGTTGTAGGTCTCGACATCGGAGCTGCTTGTTCGCCTGTAGGTATGTGCTCCCGCGAAGGCTGTAATCGCTGTGGGGTAAGCGTTTTCAAATCGTCAATCGGAGAGAGATCCTTGTAATGATTCTTCACTTGAGGCCAAGATGTTATTATGGCAATAGGTCAAACGCTCGATTATCCCACGTGTTCTCGAGCTTCTCGTCCTGTGTTAGATCCTTTGGAGATAATCTCGATCCTTCGTTTCGAAGGAAATACGAGGAAATATGACCCAAGGACTGCGCGAGATTCCTTCAAAGCCGATCTGTCGAACCTTTAAGCTTTAGGAGACAGTCGCCTGGATACATGCGGCCAGCTGGAGCGGAGCGCAATTTTATGGCGTCAACATCAACCGAGACGGTAAGTCCTACTTCCTCCACTCGCGTTTGGATTTAGTTATTCGAGGCTGCCGTTTCCTCGCTGTGCACAGTTGATCTGCCCATCTGGCATGTTGTCCTGCTACTCGTCGTTGAACCGTTCTGGCACGTTGTGTGATATTTGGGGGTTGATGGTCTACGCGTCGTTTAACCTTCAACGCGGTGCGCACGTTCGGACGGTTTTAACCGTCGGCGCTCTGCGCTTGCCCGGTGCTTAGCCTGTGGCCTGTCATGCCGGCGCGAGCACTCTGCTAGGCCTTTGAGCAATACCTCATCGTGTCTTAAGGCACTTGTGTTGGGTTTCTTTATTACTTTGTGTGCTCCTAAGCCATGGAGCCGGGGTTGCCGATTACCGACCTGCCGACCACTACAGACGTCCTGGATCACCTGTACGCCATGCATGATCACAGTAGAGGTCAGGCTCACTCCATTTACAAATATTCAAGTAAGTCTTATGTCGTCGTTTTACTTCAATCTGACTCGTATCATGCATGGTTGTATTGTATTTAGTACAATCGTTCTTCAGATTTCCTGAACGTTCAGTTGACATAACTTAAACAGTTCCCGACTTGGCGATGGTGACCTTTTTCGAGAGCTTGCCAGACGCAGATCCCAACTTCTCGACCTTTTTAACGATGTCCATACCCTCAACAACCTCGCCTACAAAAACAGAGAATTTAGCCCTATCACATACATGTAATGTAAGGATAGATACTGACCGAAAACGACGTGGGCGCCATCGAGCCAAGAAGTCTTGACAGTGGTGATAAAGAACTGGGAACCGTTGGTATTCTTGCCAGCATTGGCCATCGACAGAATGCCGGCCCCAGTGTGTTTCTTAGTGAAATTCTCATCTGATCACATATCGCGAGACAATCAGATCGATATGAATCAGATTCGAGTCTGTGTGCATACCGGCGAACTTCTCTCCATAGATCGATTTGCCGCCGGTACCGTTGCCCTTGGTAAAGTCACCTCCCTGGAGCATGAAGTCGGGGATGACACGATGGAACGAAGAACCAGCGTAGCCGAAGCCGTGCTCGCCGGTCGCGAGCTCACGGAAGTTCTTCGCGGTCTTGGGCACGACATCATCATAAAGCTCCATGACGATGCGCCCAGCGGGCTCATTGTCGATCATGATATCAAACTACATTCAAAATATGAGGAGATTCCTTGTTGTGAACCCAGGTAATGACTTACATAGACGTTGGACATGATAAGAGAAGGGAAAGGTGTCACTCCGCATGCATCTGATTAGCGGAGGCAATATAAAAAGGGAATGACATAGTTGCTTACAAATAGGCTGATGGTTACCAGATATCCGTATCGGTCTGCCGCCAACTTCCTGGGTCTGGCGAAGCGCCCCACAAAGCAAAAAATGAGATGATATTATACATAAGTATAACAGAGTTCCGCTGTCATATAATGAATTTGTGTACTAGCAGATATCCGTGAATATCATCACAGTGAAAAGGTGTCTCAAGTAGACTGTTAGTTGTCCAGTGTGTGTTAGACAGTCCCACACGTAGCAATGATGACCTTTGCTTTAGGGGTGCCTTGCGGTGTTCCCAATGTTTCTATATGTTTCACAAGGTCCATATTTTCTAAGACTTCGCCTGTTACAAGTCGTTTATCAATCTTCATCTGCCACTAAGTCAAAAAAGCCTCACCGAAAATAACGTGAGACCCGTCAAGCCATGTAGTAGATATCGTAGTGATGAAAAACTGAGACCCGTTGCTATTTTTCCCCGCATTAGCCATAGACAAAAGACCGGGCTTGCTATGCTTCAGCTTGAAGTTCTCATCTGTGTATCCAAATGCCGTGTGATGAACACAATAGGTACCGAATAGAAACGCCGTCGTCACCTGCAAAGCGGCCTCCATAAATAGATTTTCCACCTTTACCGTCAAAGTCTCCACTCTGGAGAATGAACCCCGGGATTATACGGTGAAAAGTACAGCCTTTATAGCCGAATCCGTGCTCGCCAGTCGCCAGTTCGCGAAAATTCTGCGCAGTTTTGGGAACGACGTCGTCGTATAACTTTAAGACGATTCTCCCGGCAGGCTTGTCGTCGATGTCGATATCAAACTATGTAATGACGACCACACCACCATGTAAATTGAATTAGAATATATCAGAAAAAAGGGAGGGAGACGTACGAAGACGTTTGCCATCGAGAAATAAGTGGAGTGGGACAAAGGTGGGGTTCAGATAGAATTTAGTGGGAAAAAAGGTGGTTTAATCCCCTCAAAAGATAGCCCACGGATATAATGAGAAGTATGATTGTGGAGATGATTATCCGGCATTCGGGTCACCCGTTTATTGTAGCCTGTAAACTGACGGACAAAGGTTTCCGCGTTTGGGGCCTCGTGGTTTGTTGATACGTCCTGGCCTTGCCCTTGCGTATCCCTAAAATTGTCGATGGGCCACAGCCGATGATAGACCATGTGATATGTATACTTTATGGCCCACGCTTGAGATAATCAGATGTCGCACGGATGTTTTTCAGATTGAGAAGCTGGCCAAAACAACGAAAGTATCCGATTCTTTTGACGAGCACTTCTGTCCTAGTGTATCATCAGGCCCTGTGAACCGTGATAGGCATCCTATCATCTGGCCGATAAGTTTTGCAGGAGATATGCGAAAGCGTCATCGATCTTTGATCGACTACAATGAAGACTTGCCAAACGTCCAAGAGGTGCTGAATATGTTACATACTATATGTACCGCTTGATCTAGACACCACCGAAGGCAAGAATCGTTCCCTAGCATGGAAGGTTGTAAATGTGGAGTTGGGATGACAATCAAAGATCCGAGACGTGGGCGATCTCTAGGTTCTCTGAGATCACTTCTGTGCTGTCTGGGTTCATCGTAGCACCGGCGGCAAACGTCGAAACTCGGCGAACGAAAATGATAAGAAATGGACGCTTACGACAGCACAGCGACCTGTGGTATGATAAACACAGAAGATAGACAATGAGGCCTTCAGAGATAGGCAGAGAAAGAAGCCATTGTCATAAGCAGCTAACAACATAAAGGTCATGAATACTCCGAGTCTGAATGATCGTGAGATGGCTTTCCCGAGAAGTCACGGGATGATCCCTCATGCACCCTGGCGGCGTTCTGCTCATGGACCCGGGCCATTACCACCGAATGCGCCCTCCATGGCTTAAGTCCAGGCGCAAACAGCTCCTCCATTCGCTCAAGCGGGACTTGTTTTGTTTCCGGTAAAATAAACTGGAAGAATCGAATGAGAAACGCAAGCGCGGCGATGAGGAGCTGAGAAAATAACTCACAAACACATAGATGATAGATAGAATCATCAACGAGGCGAAGAAGATGTAGACGCCGAAACCCATGGCCAGGAACATTTGCGGCGTAAAGCGGGCGATCAAGAAACTATGTGGAGATGGGATGGACGTTCGATGAGAAGTTATCGTACCATGTGAGCTCACCCATACAACCAGTTGGACGCAGCCATGCATGCCTGCGTAAAGGTACGGACATGTTGAGGGAAGAATTCAGCTCCAACAACCCAAGGGGTTCCATTCCATGTTGGCGAGTAGAAGATGGTCCAGATGTAGAAGAATGCGACTGTGTGAAAGGTCCGTCATGGATTGTTGTCGTGTGATGCGGAGAGCACTTACCGGCGCTCCGCCCTCCAGCATTCAATGCAATAGGTCCATTAGCGGCAGTTGTCATGGGTTTTGAGATCGCGATGTAGGCTCCGATGTAATACATAGAAATTCCACCGCCGATCGAACCAACAATCAGCAGATAACGCCGTCCCAATGTGTCCACCAGGTACAGAAGCCAGATGAGAGAACCAACCAGTTTAACTAGAGGAACCCGCATGGGTTAATCATGAAAAGACCTAAAGGGCACCGAAGCTCACTGATGCCATAGACTCCAGTGGTCAGGAGGGCAGTATTGGTTCCCGTGATCCCGATTGACTTGAAGATAGTCGGACTGTGATGCGTTAATAAGGATCTGTCCTGGAGCACTGGATCTAAACTTCAACGAACGAGTAATAATTTATCGCGTTGATTCCAGTTGCGTTCTGCCAAGCGAAAAGGCTGGAGCCAATGAACAAGCGTTTGATCAGCATCTTATTTGAGAAAACGTTTCTCAGGGGACCGAAGAACCCTGCTCCGACGAGGCCACGTTCATGCACGATGGTCTGCTCGATCGACTCGTACTCCTCAACGACATACGGGTGGTCTTCAGGTAGGTTGCGAAGGTAGGAAAGGTTTTTCAAGGCTTCACTGTTGCGATCACGCGAAACCAGCCAACGAGGAGACTCTGTAAGGAACCATGCGCCGATGAACAACAGGCCACCAGGCTATAGATTCCAATCCTCATTTAGACCATTCATAATTCTTCCGAACTCTAGACTCACGATGAATTGGACTGCGAACGCTATCAGCCACTGAGGACGACCGGGCGGGACGTGGATATTGACGCCATAGTTAATCCAGAAGCCTTGATTAAGTCAGGACCGTAATGACAACAATCTCGTCTAGAGCATACCTACAACACCACCTATCTGCCAGCAGAGCTCGTAAAGGCCTATTAATCTACCTCGTATTGCTGGTGGGGAAATTTCGGCCACGTAGATAGGCTGTGAATGATGTAGATAAGAATGTGTACCAGATCACACACTAAAAGCTTGACTCACTGCCAGGTTAGACGCGGATCCAATGGCAAACCCTACAATGACCCGGCCAGCATAAATAATACCTAAACCGGTCTTTGATCTGCTGAGATATTAAATATTGTAGGTATGATGTATTGACTTAGACTCACGAAGCAACGACTTGGAGAATAACTCCTATGCAGAATACAACAGCGGAAACCAGTAATCCCACCTTACGGCCGTAGAAGAAGCCAAGAGGGTACCCAAGAATAGACCCAAAGAAAGAGCTGTGATATCGTGAACGACCAAATTTGTCAAGATAACCACAAGACCGTACCCAGCTTGATATAGTGAGAAGATGTTCGCCGAGATGAGGGCAAATTTACTAGCGGAGACATTGTCAAGTCCAAACTCGGCCTTGAAGCTAGGAAGTGATATGGAGGTCCCTATAAAGGCAGAGTCATACCTGAAAGTTGGTGACTGAGTACGACATAAAGCTGTCAATCACTGAATAATGCGACTGACCCGATCATAACTGCGGCGAAAGCTGAGATCATGGCCGCAAGGTAGACCCTCCAGTTGTAGACCTCCTGCGGCGTGGGCCGGTCTTCAACACGAGAGAAGCGCCCCATAGTGGTAGAAAACGAAGAGGTTTAACACCAGAATTACTACCGGCAGTGTAAGCGTGGTTGCCAAGCAGACGCGTCGCCCAGGATCCTGTAAATTTTTGCTGCACATTTGTGTTCCAATAGGAAGCTATTGCTCTGCCCACGGTGTCGGCTGACCTTTCTGCCAGGCTAATATGTCAAGTGACTCTGTGGAGAAATTGTGAAGGAAACATACAACTTGCAATTGATCGGATTCGGAGGTTCGGACCTACATCAATTGGTTCGGTTTGATCGGCTAATAAAATCTTCAACAAAAGACATGACCATTGTAACAACGCAGAAATGATATTCTTTTTGAGCTCTGCTCTACTTTAAATGGAGATTTTTTACTCAGCTCGTAAAGACCACTGATGACGATGACACCGCCCAAGTCACCGCCAGTAGGAAAAAGGTTCTACCTCTTCGGTTATCCTGTTGCTCATTCTGCTGCGCCCGCACTGCACAATAGCTCTTTCACCCACTGGCCGAATGGAAGTACACAACCAAATACCTACGAAACATGGTCGACTAGCAAGGTAACGGGTACAATGCTGACAACTCTAGCTAGCGATTACTGTGGAGGCGCGGCGTCAGTCTTTCTTCCAAGCCGTATCTTTATTTGTATGCTCACTCCCACCGAAGTGTGACTATGCCTATCAAGGCTGCGATTGTACCCTATCTTGACGAGATATCCCCCGAAAGCCGAATCACGGGTGCCTGTAACACCATCATCAAGGTCCCAACAAATGAAGGATACAAACTTGTGGGACAGAATACTGACAGTAAGTTGTACACTCTCTTTTTTCGTTTACAGCTTTATCAATATCCTCGTTTACAGTTCTTGGTGTGCGAAACGCTCTCCTATGTGCGCTCCGGTCACAGTTTCCAACACGAACTATTTCCCTCGAGTCTTCATACCCACCTAAGGTCGGTGCCGGCCTCATTATTGGAGGTGGTGCAACGACCCGCTCCGCCGCTCATGCCCTTACGCTCCTTGGCCTCAGTCCACTGTTTCTAGTAAATCGCGATCTCGCAGAGGTTGAAGCCGTGCAATCATCGCTCTCACACCTGACTCTCATTCATCTCAGGAATTCGGATGATGTAGAAATGCACCTAGGTCAATCAGAATCTCCTAGAGTTCTGATGGTGGTGGGTGCTATCCGTGAGTTCCGTCCGTACCATGGTAATATCACGATTTACCCTAGGTTTTGTAGCGGCCACGGCCCCAGTCACAGCACAAGAAAGACGGGTTTACTCAACGGTCTCGACGATCCTCACCATGCCGTACATCAAGCCACCAGAACTCGATGAAGGTCTACCTATTCCCGAACAGCGACTATTCTTGGAAATGGCTGTAAGTTCATCTAATCATTGTTTAATTTCTCGTTTTAACTATAGCTTACTAGTATAAGCCCCGTTTAACACCGATGCTGAAAGTCGCCTTGGCCCACGGTTGGCACGGGATTGACGGTGTACAGGTCAGTATCCGGTACTCATAATCGTGCACCTTATTCTTACCTGCGCCGTGCGCAATCAGGCTACAATAGAACAAGGACTTGCTCAACAGCGGATGTGGTACCTGTCCGACCCTTCCCTAAGCGCAGGCAGTGACCAAAGTGTCTTTGACACCGAGATGGAAAATTCGACGAGGAAGCTTGGGGAAAGTATGACTGACATCATTCCCACCGGCGTTGAAGTGGACAGGGCGCTCTTGGACGATGCTTCTGACGGTCGCCTCTGAAATAACCTCGACGCGGGGCGTGCTGTGTCACCTCACCACACCAAACTCGAGGAGGAGTAGAGCGGAGCCGATCATCACGACCTTAACGCCACATGTCCAGTAAACATATTTCTGCGGCGTTTTGCCCACTCGGGCTAGTAAGAACCAGTTCTCGTCATTTCATAATACCACGTGAAATTCAGGAGCTTTCATGGACCCGTGGTGTCACTACTCCGAGTTCGAACGAGTTGAGAATGTTCAAGCGTGGCTTTCGATCATGGTCTTTGAGTGTTCGTTTAACTCTATGGCGGCACCAGAGGAAGCCCCTGGCACGGCTTGTGCTGAACCTTTCGATTATCCCTACGAGGGAATATCTTCAGCCGAACCACTACAACGATCTTTCGAATAAAAAGATCTACATACGACGTTCTTAGCATCGTTAAATCTTATGTATGAGGAGGCTTGAATTGACAACGATGATGTTACGCGCTCATATAGCTGGCTATTTGTTTGCTTAGTTTCGGTTGTGTGACTGGATCGTTTCTAACCAACAGAGAAATAAGATAAGGTACGATAAGTTTTTTCGCCGCCTCTGTGTGGAGGAGGAGGAGGAGTATATTATACTGACGTGGTCCCCGATTTGACAGACAATTGACCAACAACGATGCAAGGACGAGCGGTGATGATAAATTTAGCACGCCTAATACTGGGCATGTTACGTTTTATTGTCAAGTGATTTATGAGTATCAAAATAATATTGCTTATGTCAAAGTAATATTGCTTATGCACAGCATGCTCCAAAGGGGATTCGAGCAGAGTATATGACTTTTAGGGGTGCGACTTCTTTTCAACGCTGATGCTAACAGAAACTTACACGTTTTGTGTTACCAGTATCGCCATCATCAAGGCCATTGTACATTCTAGCTCCTCGTAAACCTTACACTTTCGTATAAGGGATTGGCGGACCCTCGAGCTAACATTTTAAGGACTCTATTAGAAATTGACGAAGGACGTCAACTAAGTGCCCTTAACATACTCGTCAACGAGCGCGCGTCTCTTTGCTTCCGAGAGTCAGGCTGATTAGAAGAGGCGTAATAATCATCTACGCCGGGACCGTAAACTCTGTTGAGGATCAGAGTCTTGGTTTCGGTGAGCATGTATGAGTACATATTCGCCTATATTCATGGACGGCACGGAACTTTTTTCCAAAGGTTCCTTCAAGTTCTTTCATAGAATTACATATGTACTTACATACAGCTTTCAGGTGCCCTCTGGTTCCTGGTCTAGAGTCGTCCTTGGCCCAACGTGCAACGTGGTGATTCAAGATCATTGCCACTTGTTCGTACCTTTGTGATGTCATTTTCTCCGCGAGCTTCTCTCGAGCACGAGCACAATTGCGGCTTCGCAAGAGGCCCTTTGATAACGTGCCGACAATGATGGTTGGTGAAGGTGAAGGTTCCGAAAAGCACGTTGAAGCCGACGGGGAGCCTATTACCGTCATCTTGTTTACTTGAATAACCTGCGCATGATGCATGAGCAAGCGGCTGATATCAAGCGCACGAAATTATTCAGACCGTACGTCATGCTCCTTTGGGTAATTGCAAACGCCTGGTGGAAAGCTGAAAAGAATGGAAATTCAGAAAGCATGTGTGTATTTTCGTTCCGTTTTCAACGGCGAGATGTTGTCTACCCATCACTTAATC
>JAGGAX010016791.1:0-22443 GCA_017657335.1 Termitomyces titanicus | reverse complement strand
GCGTGGGGTCCTTCAATGCAAGAACCGGATGGATATCGATGAACTACTCAACCCTGTCAACAAGAACAAGATGTATGCGGAGGGAACCGAGGAAGCGGAAATCGAGAGGGATATTTTTTCAGCAGTGGTCCAACGTCGCGAGGCAGAACAGAATGGAGAAGAGAAGGGTGGCGATGCCACGGATGACAGTGAAGTGATTGGTGAGAAGCCATCACGCCGGGAAGTACTCAATGCGGCCTCAACGATTCTCAAGTACGTATCTACCATGGACCAGCCATATGCACGTCAGTTGGAAGGCATTCTTGCAAGCTTTGGACACCAAACACGCCATGAGGAATTTCAGTCCCTTCGGCCTACCACTCTCAATGCGTACTTCACGAGAAATACTTAGATATGCATTGAAGATATGTATATAGTCAATAAATAATTTAATACAAGCCTCAGAAGGACCCCTACAACGACTTCCCTTGTATCCGATAACCCCTCAAAACCGATACTTTTTGGCTTCCACGGAGGGGCCATCGGTTATGAGAGGTTTGACTGTACATGAGAGACAAGCCATATAAGGAGGCGCTAGGGTCCCTGATGTATGCCCAGATCGGAACCAGGCCCGACATCGCTTTCGCAATCATGTCGCTAAGCCGATTCATGTCAAATCCAGGAAAACCGCATTGGTTGGCGCTGACTCATCTCATGCAATACATCAAAGCTACCCTTCATTATAAACTATGGTATGGCAGACCCAATCACCAGAACTACGTGCTGCATGGCTACTACGACTCAGACTTTGCGGCCAATATCGATACATGGAAATCTGTCTCAGGGGGAGTGTACTTGCAGGCAGGGGGACCAACCTGTTGGAGCTCCAAATTTCAAGACACCGTGTCGACGTCAACCACCGAGGCCGAACACATAGCCCTTGGAAGAGCGGGTGAGCAGATCCAGTGGATGTTTTCAGCGTTGTCAGAAGTTGGGATGGGAGTACCATATCCGGCTAAGCTGCGAGGAGATAACAATGGGTCAATCTCGATCGCCGAGAACAAGCGAAATCACAACCGAGTTAAACATATCGACGTACGGCATCACTTCATTCGAGACGAAGTCGAGAAGGGAAAGATCGAGATCGAATATGTACCGAGCGCAGATAATCTCGCAGACCTATTCACAAAGGCGTTACCGTGACCTCAGCATCACAAGTTATGTGCGGCGCTGCGACTCTTCGAAGATTGACGGGCGTCGCGAGTCCGGGGGAGTGTTGGAGAGGGATCGCGAGGCGCGTCAACCACGTGATGAGCGCCGCCGCCGCAGATGGAAAACATACGGATAAACTGTACAGCTGGAGGAAAAAGTATCGGAATCGGAATCGGGGCACCCTCAGTCGTTGATACACACCGACTGAGGTACGTGCCCCTTCACCATTACCACAGATACAATATGTTGACTAGTAGTAGTACTTTGTATCAAACAGGTATTATTACTACAATACAGTCGTTGATACACACCGACTGAGTACTTTGTATCAAACAGTCCTTACTCGGACACTTGAAACAGACACACTTGTTCACTTGCAAGCTACTTTATCTGATGAATGGCAGGTACACCTTCCAAAGATCACATACTCTTGCACCATGACCGCCAACGACCTCGAACTACCTCGGGTTAAACTCTTGGAGATCTTACCGACTGACGAATTTGAAGATCGACGTCTGCATGTTCTTGGCATGAAGTTCTATAAAAAACTTTGGGACTCTGCAAGTGTAGAGGATTTCATGGATATATTTGTTGATTGTGTGGAGTGTGAGCTGTTTTTGTTTCTTTCACAGCTCTTCCTGCTCATTTTATTTTAGGCCACCACCATGTATACAAAGAGGGTCAGGTTCTGCATCGCGACCTCAGCGAAGATAATCTTATGTTTCAAGATGGTCCCAACGGTAAAGTCATTGGTATTCTCTGTGATTGGGATATGGCTTCGTTCGTCAACGAGGACAACGAGATTGAGCTATCGAGCACCACCCATCGCACTGGCACTGTTCCATTTATGGCTTGTGATCTCCTAGTCGAATCCAAAACACCCCCTCCACACCTCTATCGCCACGATCTGGAGTCGTTCTTTTTCATCCTTGTCTGGGCAGCCGCTCACTATCAATTTGGGTCAAGAGAAACCCGTATAACTGAAGCCTTACCTTGCTTTCAAGATTGGGACGCGCCTTCATTCGAGACAGTTCGGATCACTAAGTAGAACTTCATCCTAACATTTCGGAGAAACGATGACATCTGTTCTTCCGTGCCACCCAGTTCCCGAGCTCTGCTTCCATGGATTGACTCTCTGTGGAGAATGTTCCGTAAAGCTTATGTCGAACTTCAGGAACCACCTCAGCCAGACTGGGACAACAAAACTCTTGGTGGCCATATCACATTTGAAAACTTCATGGAGGCCATTGGTCGCACTCCTCGCAACTCTGATTAGCAGAGGGATTGGGTTCCGAGATCCTAATTATAGGTCTCGATCTATATAATTCCATTTTGTCCCACAAAAATTTCGTGGTCATGTATCTTTATAATTGTTGTCCGCAATACTTTTCTTTTTCATTTCAAACGTGCTACGGTACTTGGGCTTTGGATAGAAGTTCTATGAAAGATCATCCAGCTTGACGTCCCCATTGCCCTCCTTCTCAGACACGCGTCGACGCCTTTTTCAGAACAAAGGTGAACCTTTTTATAGGAGACCTAAAACATTCCACCTCGCTCAAATCAATGGGCAGAACTCGTTGATAAGTAGCGACTCCCTTGGGTTTAAGTGTTTGTTTGACTTGGAAATCCGTTGAGGCCAAAGCTCGGAAACGGAAAACCTGTAGATTCTATTATTTAGCCTAAGCCTACCACAGGGTATACAGTCAAAAACAAGTTTAATGAGATAGTACTCCTACGTACACCCTCATGTTTATTATCAACACTTATACTTTAGCAATAAGTCTCCGTGTCTCCTGCGGCGTGAAATGAAGAATCATGGACAATACTTTCACAAGGTTCGGCTGTGAGGGTAAGAATTAAAATTTCGGTCAAATCATTACAATGAATAGAACACACCCTCATCTCCTTGTGTTCAAGGAATTGCAAAATAACATTCCTAAGATACTCCAGATTAACTTCCTCATCATTCCCGGTCTTTGGTTCCGAATCGGGAGAGCTGACTCGGGACGTCACGACAGTAGAGACAGAGACTTGACTAGCAGTAGCGTTATTCTCAACCGAACGAGAAGTCCAATATCCTACACCCGGATTTCGTTGTCGCTCAAGCAGAGCAGCGGAAGACTGTACTTTTCGTAGTTCTTCGCGGAGAGTCTGTGCTCGGAGTATGAGTAAGGGTAACTGTCACCTTTCAAGACCAACCTTATTCCCAGCACGCAGGTGACCTTCACGCTGTTTACTCTCTTCGACGAGTTGTTCTAGCATGTCGATCTTTAGATTCAGCTCTTGTTCTTGTGATCTCCAAGATTTCTAGACAATTCATGAAGAACATCCACTTGTATACTCGAGGATAAGACTCACCTCAGATTCTCGAATGCTAGCATTGGTTTGTCGAAGTTCCTGGAGCTGTTCCAAGAAGAGACAATGCTCTCCCTCCAACGTTGTTATGCTGGCCCTTAGACCTGCAACAGTTTCTTCGTGTCGTTCCTCTGACTGAGCAGCCATACTGGCAAGTCGTTTCAGGTCTTCAACTTCTATCGTCTTTTCGCGAAGTTTTCGACTCCATTCAGAGTCGCTATCGTTGCGTTCCTTTTCCACTGACTCAAGATTCTTCTTGAGGTCAAAGAGTTTCGACTCGTATCTCGACTCTGCAGTTGATAAGAGCCGGGCTATTTCACCCGACGAGGTCGTTGGTTCTCGTGATTTAGCATCTAGATCACGCTGGACCTCGGCAAAATCATCTTTGAGAAGGGCGTAAATATCACCAAGTTCACGTAGTTGATACTGGTATTCGGTGTTCTGGCTCCCCAAAGCTTCAAGGTGTGACTGTGCAGATTCCAACTCTGCCTGACGCAGTTGTAGATCGTCGAAAAGGGCGTTCTTGTCCTTTGTGACCAGGGCTAAGGATTGCTGTAGTGACCGTATCTGAGCTTCTTTGTCAGAGATTTCCTGATTATGAGCACGCTAGACATCGACTGAGGCTAAATTGTTTTTCGTGGTAGATAACAAATCATACCTTGATCAGATCAAGTTCGGCTTCATGCTGCCCTATATATGTCACGATATCCTTGTCGTATCGAACTTTCGAACTCGCAATCTCCTTGTCAAACTGGGATCTAAGAGCCGTGAGCGCCTTCTCTTTCTCCAAGTTCGCGGCATCGAGCTCGCTGCGTAATTTCGTTTTTTCCGCTTGTTCTTTCTCTTTCTCGTCTTTCTCCTTCTCCCGCAACAGAGTCACAGCAACGGTTGCATCCTCTTTCTCCTTTTCAGCTTTGACGAGCTTTTGCCGAACAGTTTTCAATAAACTGATGGCCTTAACACGCTTTTCTTCCTCTTCCTTCACGAGTAGTTTCGCACGTTCAAGTTCTTTCCGTAAATTATCGATTTCTATCTTTTGTTCACTTGCAGTCTCCTCGGCTCGAGCGTCTGCACTCTGCGCTGCTTTCAGAAGGGCTTCTGCTTCTGATACCTCCTTTTGCAACTTTTCGATCTGGAGGGATTGAGAAGAAGATTCCAGACGATGAGTGACCCGTAGCTCTTCGAACCGGTCTTCTTGTACTAAGTCAAGAATCAGTTAAAGCCTTCGCGATCGGATCGGATAATCCTACCTCCGAGTTTGTCATTTAGACGCTTGTTTTCGTCCTGAAAAATCTACCAAAGCATGGTATCGGATTGCATATTAAGATAGGTAACACACAAACCTCGACTTTTGAATTCAGATTTTGAAGATATCGATGGAGAGCCAAACTGTCCTGTAAGCTTTTCAGTGGAGTAAGCTCTTGGAGCACAAGGTCAGCGGCTTGCTTCTCTTCCTGCAAACGCTTGAAAGAAATGGAGACATCTGTCAAAACACTATGAGGTGTTTTAAAAAACTATTTAGAACAAACATACCCGTAAATCGTTGTTCCACCTGCTTCAACTTTTCTTGAAGTTTCTCGATACCTGTTTCTTTCCCCGAACCCGCTACCTCATCACTAGTTCCAAGAATGGGGTCTTGATAGGAGTTTGACAACTGCGATTGGACGGTGATCTGCTCAATGTCTATGGAGCTATGCCCATTTACGAGGTCGGTCGTGGAGAGCGGTTGAGTAAGCGATGCATCTTTGATGACCTCACTCTCCAAAGATTCAGGAGAAGAGCTAAGAATTGGAGATTGTCTAGACCCTTCAGCTGCATCTGCGTCAGATTGATGGGGCTCCGTAGGGTCGGAAGATATTGGTGGTCGCTCAATGTTCGAAGATTTCTTCAATTCTGGTGACTTTAAAGTGACCAGTGACTGTGAAGTTTCTGAGCCTTCACCTGGCAGTTTGGCCCCTTGCAGTGAATCACTAGAGGAAGTATGCAGGGTCTCGGCAGTTGTTTGGGGCATCGTGTCCAAAGATTTATTGACCAAGTCCGTCTCCTCCTTGTCAATATGTATGTCGATTGGGTTCTAAGGTGCTAAAGTTAGAAACAGGATACGGGTTTGAGGAATTAGCCGAATACCGCGGATATTATTGAGGGAGATTGCCTTTGAGAAGATTCTGAATGAGACGACGGCTCACTAATGACGGAAGTGGCAGCACGCAATCTGTCTTCCAATCGTGACTTCGACCGTCCCTCTCTCGGGGACGGAGAACTAACTTGCTTAGGAAGAGATCCTGTGCTACCAGAGCGTTGACTAGCTAATGATTTGCGGAGATTGTTAAGGGCAGATTCCGCCAGTTGACTGGAAGACATGGGTGAAGAAGGGTGTAAAGGGGAATCAAGCGAATTGGAGCGAGAGAGAATGTTCTCGCGATGTGTATCTGCTGGTTGACCATCTAAAGACGTCCGGGGAAGAGGTGCTAAGTTTTCGACAGCCTGACGAAGTTGCGAGAACATAAGAGTTGAACGTTGAATGCGAAGTACATAATTAGCACAACATCAACGGACAAATAGATCCGTCGTCATCATTTCATTCACAAAGCTACAAATTCTGCTCAGGAATGAACATTATGAATTCATCAAAAGTCTAAATATACATTGGTAGTATATTATCATGAAGAGCTCTCCGCAGGTTCCGAGTCCTTCTCCTTACCATTGCCGACAGGTATGGACGAAGATATGGACGATGTAGAAGAACTTTCGACTCCGTTTTGTGAAGGAGCACCCGCCAATTGCCATGCGGGGATCGAAGGTCTACCTAACGCAGGCAATGGGGATGAAGGAATGCTGCTCGGCCCACGGCTGAGCAGCAAAGCCTTCAAGGATTTTAATTCCTGTTGCAATTCGTTGAGAGACTGTGCTTGGCTCTCCTTGTTCTTGTCGATCATCTAAGACACTTGTCAACACCGACTCAGGATAAGAAATAAACTGAGATTATACTTTGGGCAACATTTCGCGTATGTTGTTAACTTCGTCGCGTATTTCTCGCATCTCGTCGCGCGTTTTGTGCTCTCCTTCACGCATCTCCGCGACCACTGTCTCTACGTTTGCTGTGGTTCTGTCAATGACCTCTTTTTGTTCCTCTACTGTTTTCCGGATGGCTGCTGACTCTGCTTGTATTTCTTTGAGAAGCGCTTCAGCTGCATCGAATTGTGCATTGAGTCCGTCACGATCTTCTTCATAGGCAGTAGACGTAGGTGGTTGTAGATGTGGGAGCAGATGTTTCTACGAGGGACTGAATAAAAGATGCGATTGAGGAACTCAAGACATGCCTTGAATAGCGCAACAGCACCATAAGCAAAGGAGCCAGATATGATAGCAGTTATCTATGGACAGATAAGCATGTGTTTTTCGGTTCAAGAGGTTGGCCGGTACAAAATAATCTCGCCAGTCCCAACGCTGGGTAGGAGCTCCAAGAGGGTATGAACCATACCCTGTCGGATAGTTCTGTTGGTAAGATGGGGCAGAATTGTTCAGCGTTGCCTGCTTGAGAGCTGTGTCAATTTCCTGAGGGGTCAATCCCTTCGCCTCAAGAAATTGCATCCGTTGAGCCAATGGAGATGCCTGAGTCTTTGAGGATAAAGTGATCTTGGTAAGCACATGAACACGCAAGGGAATTACTCACCTTGGGATCAGCCAGGAATGCGACCGCGTTCTGAACTAACTCTTGACGATTCGAGGACATGGTAGCCGTTAGACTAATAAATTCTAACCCCGTTTGGTCAATTCATACCAATTTCGGTTGGTCTCGGGAAACGCCGCGACTTTGTGTGGAACAAAATTTGGCACAACCCAGTTGTTCAACTCCACCAAAATGTTGTCCTGGGCAACCTCTAGGGCTGTCTGTAGCGGCCTGACAACTCGTGGTATTTACACTGTTGCCCCATGCGCCTGACAATTCTCACTAATCATATCTAAGTCTCGTTCAAAGCATGCCAACGTGCCCTCTGGAAACCTTTGTTGTCCCACAACATAGGTATGACTCGACGTGTTTTGCTCCGTGACGTGCGCTCTCATTATTTTAATGTGCTAGCAGGAGCTCGCAGAGGGTATGCAGAGGCCTTCTCCCGTGCTAAACCTCATATGAATATCGGAACAATAGGTTAGTCATTTTGTGAGATTGAAAATACTTACTTCAGCTTTACAAACAGGACACGTTGACCACGGAAAGACTACTTTAACGGCTGCCATCACCAAGGTCATGGCACAGCAAGGAGGAGCCAAGTTCACTGACTACAGCCAAATCGACAAGGCTCCTGAGGAAAAGGCCCGCGGTATCACCATCAATTCATCTCACGTTGAATACGAGACTAGCACTCGCCATTATGGCCACATTGATTGTCCTGGACATGCTGATTGTAAGCATTCTATTCTATTGTGGTTTTCTGCGCTCAATTGATATCGTCGTAGATATTAAGAACATGATTACTGGCGCTGCCCAAATGGATGGTGCTATCATTGTTGTTTCTGCAACCGACGGACAGATGCCGCAAACTCGTGAACATTTGCTCCTTGCTCGTCAAGTCGGTATCAAGAAGTTGGTTGTTTTCATCAATAAAGTAGACCAAATCTCGGACCCGGAAATGTTGGAGCTAGTCGACATGGAAATGCGCGACCTTCTCTCGACCTATAACTTCGACGGCGAAAACACACCTATCATCATGGGCTCTGCTTTAGCTGCATTGGAAGGCCGAGATGACAAGAACGGTTCTCAGAAGGTGTCTGAACTCTTGAAAGCTTGTGACGAATGGCTTGATCTTCCCCCTCGTAAGTTGAGAATGTCCAATTCCCTAGGATCTTACTCAACTACAAAAAGGTGATCTGGAGAAGCCTTTCCTCATGCCTGTTGAAGGTAAGGCCTTGTGATGTTCCCGGTTCAGCGTTAATACTCATTTTTCAGATGTATTCTCGATTTCCGGCCGTGGAACTGTTGCAACTGGGCGTGTACGTGAAATCAATGACTTTGCTCCGTGATTCAAGGTCAATAAACGTCACTTACCTTTTGCTAGGTTGAGCGCGGTGTTGCATTCAAAGGTAACGATGTGGAAGTTATTGGAATTGGGAGTTCCTTCAAGACTACCCTCACTGGCATTGGTAAGTATAGTCTGACTTCATGAACATAGGTTCACATTGGTTCCACAGAGATGTTCCACAAGGAACTCGAACGAGTGGGTAACGCTTCGTTCTTCTGTCTGTCATGGTTTTGATCGGACATTATAAGGCTGAGGCTGGTGATAACATGGGTGCTCTGCTTCGTGGTGTCAAACGTGAGCAACTTCGCCGCGGTCAAGTCATAGTTGCTCCAGGGTCTATCAAACCGGTCAAGAAATTCGAGGCTCAAGTCTATGTTCGTTGAACCTCTTTTTTACGACCAACTGCATCATGACCTTTTTCTGATTTCCCTTCCCTCAGGTTCTCACAAAAGACGAAGGTAGGAGATATGTGCCCCATCATCTCCAATAATACTCAGGCTTCATATAGGCGGTCGCTATACCCCATTCATGGCCAACTATCGTCCCCAGCTTTTTATCCGCACGGCAGATATAACAGTATCGCTTACATTCCCTGAAGGTACTGCCGACGCCGCTGAGAAGATGGTAAGATGGTTTCTTCATAATCTCCGTCAAACCACTGATATGGGTAGGTCATGCCTGGTGATAACGTAGATCTTGTGTGTGACCTGCACACTGATGTTGCTGCCGAAGTTGGAGGACGGTAAGAACTATTTGTCGTTATACAACGTATGTATTCTCATCTTTGTATATAATAGCTTTACCCTTCGGGAAGGTGGTAGGACTGGTAAGTCCGCTCTCCATCGCCTTTCGCCTTTGTTGATTGTTTGTTTCCCTCCGCTCCTTTAGTTGGAACAGGTATCATCACCAAAATCCTTGAGTAAAGATAATTGTACTGTCAGCAATCACTCATCTACATATTTTAATGTACCCCAACTCCAAACATATGATATAAAAGTAGATTCAATAGTCATATCCCTTCAGAGTTTAATATACGTATCTACAGAAATGAGTTTTACTTTTCGAACCTAGGCCTGTGAAATTTGGAAGAAAACCGGAATCGGAGTTCCATTCGAAGACTCAGGTTCGCAGCCTACTAGCTTTCAAATTGTAGTCAACGTCTCCCTCCTTTCGTTCTTCCATATTTAACAAAAAAATGCAAGGACTTCTACGAGCTGCTTCCCGTCCTCGCCCGATATTTGCACGCCCCCCTTGGTCGACTCCTTTTGGATTGGGCTACCGACATCAACTCATTCGCACCATCAGTATGTACAGTAGCCAGTTGTCTTTGATGAAGATTTTCTCACTCTTCTCAGCTAAAAAATTCACGAAGGACCATGAAATGCTTGTCTACGATGATGACATGGGACGTGGAAAAGTTCATCTTACAGACCATGCTCAGTCAACACTCGGAGACGTGGTTTACGTCGAATTCCAAACAGACATAGTTGGCAAGACCATAGAACAAGGCGGTTCGTACATGAACTTGTGTGATGGGTACATTTGCAAAGTCTAAGAGGGCCCCTGTTGTAGACTGCCTTGGTAGTGTGGAAAGTGTGAAGGCTGCTTCGGACTTTGTGCGTAACTAATCACTTTGTGCGTACTAATTAGTCAACATATCATTGACGACTCATGACATTTTTTCCTAGTATGCTCCCGTCTCAGGGACAGTCATAAGAGTCAACGACAAATTGCAGGACCAGCCCAAACTCTTGAACAAGTCAGTAAGCGACAAAGGTGAGCCTGCGGATTTCTTTCTCGTCTGCACTCTAAATTATTTGATAGGCTGGCTTTGCGAAATTCAGCTTGCTGATATTGCGGAGGTATGCTTCCTGCTTAGATTCTGCTATTCCCGGCTGATGGCGGTATTAGATGGATGGCTTGTTGACAGAGAAAGAATATAAAGCAATTTTATAAACCATGGGCGTTGGAGCTTCACAACTTCTCGTTCTGTCGTTGCATGTCTAATCATTGTTTCGTGCCTAAACTTGTATATAGACAAAATACTGTTTTCCTCAACAACTGAGTAGGCAAGTCTTATGTTTAGGAAGAAAGAGGAGGTGGGGCTGCCGATGGCTCATACTTGTACTTGTCCCCTCGTTCTTCCATCCGCCGTTTGGCCTCTTCCAGAGCCCACGTCTGTATGCTACACATCGGACAAAAATTTAACTCTGACGAATGAATGACATGTAACATACGCACCTCGTGTCCGGCTTATAGTAGAGCATCACTGCAGCAAAAGCCATGGACCCATACATTCCAATATACCAGATATTTTCCCAATCTTCTTTCACTCGTTTTTGACCAGGTGGCGGAGGCTGTCATGAGAGATAGATATAAGCCCAAGTTGTACAAGGAACGTGTAAAAGGAAGGACCTTTTCGCCAAACAGGTAACCAGAAGGCTCGTTGTAATGAGGTGCTTCATGCGAAGCGAACCTCTTGCCTCGGAATCGAGGAGCAGCTACGCGCAGTGCGCGTAATGAGGTCGAGGTCAGCATTGGGGAATTTGACTCTTGAGGTTGCTAACGGAGTGTTCAGGAGAGAATGTTAGTAAGAGAAGTATGAGAGCAACAAATACAAAGAACGCGTGATCTCGAAACGGAGACATGTTAAATTTCTACTGCTAACTCATATCGCGAGATTCTACTTGGATCTTGACAATCTCTTGGAAAGAATCTCATAATCTACTTCTTCAGAAGTATCAGGATCATCTCCCTCATCCACATACCCTGGGCATGATTCATCCACTGTAAACCTAATAACGCAAGCAAAAAAAGCGAAATTTAACAAGCACACATTGGAGGTAGGGTCGAAAACATACCCAGAAGTCTGATAAAACTTAATCGCATTCTTGTTGGCTGATTCAATGCGTTGAGAAATCGCGCGCCATCAAGGAAGGGAGACAAGGACCAACCTTTGAAGACAGTGAGCATGACTTTCTCCATACCCCACACCGCCCCAATTTTTTCCAGAATTTGCATCAGCATCTTTCCCAGACCTTTGCGCTGATGTGTCGGTTGAATTTGCAAGTCGTAACTTTTGTGTTCCGTCAGAATATAATAAAAGAAACCGTCCTAAAGTTCAACGATATTCACCAGTAAAGGACATTTTCCTCCTCTTCGTACTCGAAGCGGAACATCGAGAAAGCAGCCAATTCATCGTTGATATCGACTAAAATGAAGCGCGACAAGGGGCTAAAGAGTTCGTCGCGTTTACTAGGAGGGTCCCATCCGAAAGAGGACTGGCTATAACTGAGGAGTGATGTGAAGACGCGTGCCGATTAGATATTATACGCGTCTGCCTACAGAACAAACATGTTAGTTTCGAACGTCGTCCAGATCGAATCTCTGTCTGCCTGCCCCAGTTCCGCAGATGAAAGCACTCGGATATGGTGACTTGGAAACGATCATGAGCACGAGCAGCTGAGCATCGGAGTACCCACGTCGTGTTTAATCCATCTAGAGTGCACTGGAGAAGCTGGCTCGCAGAGGCCTAGAAAATCTTTAATACGAACATTCCTTGGAGCATGAGAAAAATCACCTTGTTTGCCTTGCGAACTTTGGCAGAGCTAAGCATGGGTATAGTGACTGCTAAAGAAAAGCAGGTCTTGATATGTCTAACTGATCATTACGTAAACGGAAAGATTCTCTGAAGAGAACAAATTATTTTGAAAAGTCTATACAGCTCGCAGTGACCATGAAACTTGACGCTACCGATCTTCGATATGTCACCTCGGATGAGTTTCGAGTCTTGACTGCGGTGCGGGTAACTGTTGTCTTCTATCATCATAGCTGATGAAGCCGGGTCAGGTCGAGATGGGCTCCAAAAACCACGAGATCGTACCAACGTCCCTCATCGCACAAATATCCGGTCTACGGAATGGAGGCGTGAACAAATTGATTGGGTCCCTTGCAAAGCGCAACTTGGTCTCCAAATTGCAAAACTCAAAATGTTCGTTATCCAACTCTACGATGGATATGCTCTAACAACAGCCCTAGACGATGGATACAGGCTCACTTATGGAGGATACGACTACCTTGCTATGCGTGCAATGTCTAAACGGGACACGATGCATTCTGTCGGAAATCAAATTGGAGTGGGGAAGGAATCAGGCAAGTCTGCCCAGATCTGTCGTTCTAATAATCCAACTAATTGATCTTCAAAGACATCTACATTGTCGCTGATTCAGAAGGCAAGGAGATGGTCCTCAAACTACATCGGTATGCTGTGTCCTTATGGCCGTTCCATCAACCTCATTGTTTGTAGATTAGGCCGGATTTCGTTCCGTTCAATAAAAGAAAAACGAGACTATCTCGGGAAACGTAAATCTGCTTCGTGGATGTACATGTCGCGGCTAGCTGCGCAGAAGGAGTGGGCTTTCATGAAGGTGCGTCCAAATCTTCTCTGTACGAACTCGTGGCGAGATATAGATTTCCATACAGGTTCTGCACGAACACGGTTTTCCGGTGCCCACACCCATCGACCAGGCCAGACACACCATATTAATGGAATTCATCGACGCTTATCCACTGTACGTTTTATTTAACACGTCATAGTGTCACTAAATCTCTATTAGACGCCAAATAGCGGAAGTACCGTCCCCCGGTAAACTCTATTCCAGCCTCATGGATCTAATTGTTCGGTTCGCCCGAGCAGGATTAATTCATGGTGATTTCAACGAGTTCAATATCCTCATTCGGCGAGAGAGCGGAGAACCCGTCGTTATTGATTTTCCGCAAATGGTTAGCACGTCTCACGAGAATGCAGAGTGGTAAGTTTGTTAACGTATGTGGCGCAGTACCTGTGACCCCTCGTTTGACGCTCGAAATCAGGTATTTCAACCGCGATGTTGAATGTATACGGACGTTTTTCAAACGGAGGTTTCAATATGAGAGCGCGTTGTACCCGAGGTTCAGAAAAGTCTTGGCAGAAAATTCGGAGGAAGGGGAGGATTTTCGACTGGATGTCGTTGTAGCGGCCAGTGGGTTTGGACATAAAGATCAGAAAATTCTTGAAGAGGTGAGCGTGTTTCGAGTTGAAACATTTGGTTCTAAACTCTGTTATTAGTACATGGAGACAGTTCTTGACGAGGAAGGTGGCGGTGAAGAGGAGGAAGAAGAGGAAAGCGAAGAGGAGGAGGAAAGTGACACGATACCAGACCAGGAAGAGGCCGAAACAAGTTTGGATGGGGGTATCATCCGTGAGGCGGCAAACCTAGGAGATATGTCGGGTGAAGAACTAGGTCGAGCTCTGTCAAGGTCACCACCACAATCTAGACCATCGTCGCCGGAATCACTTGTCAAACTGACGTCAAATCTCGATTTGGACGGGATCAAAAGCATCGTCTCAGCTGACTTGACAAAGACACGGGCGGCCCAACATCGAAAGCATCACTCTAAACGAGGCGCACGACGGGCGGGTCGACCACAGGGAAGCAAGGCGAAACAGGACACGCGGGTAAAGCTGGATCGGGGTGGGATGTGGGATTAAAGCTGTACATTTTGGTATATCGAAATTTGGTTTGTACTGATATTATAATAATACAAATATGAGTAATGATAATATTGTTTGGTCAGATGGAATGGTTAAAGTGCTTGCTCGCCTCCGGTACGTTCATGGAGTATGGAGATGGTTGGGTTGTAGCCACAGAGTATGCGGACAAGTGTGGCGCTGTTGTAGAGTATGGCAATAGGTCCGGATAGTTAGTGGACGCGTTTGGGGCCTCGAGCCGCAGCGAATCACTGAGACTCTTGTTCTGATGGAAACGATGTTTGAAACAGGCGTACTGATAAAGTGAATTACGTACGGCTCGCTCTAGCTCAAGCATTTTAAGTCGAGCGACAGAAGCGTCATGTTGAAGACCCGAAACGATGCTCTGGAGCTTAGATTAGATATGAGCGAGCGTGAACGATGTTTTCCGACCTTTGCTGTCTTGGAGTTCAGGCCGTGGTATGGTTTGAGTTCTTCCATGGGAACTGGCCAGTATCCGATTCTGATGGGGAGGTAAATGTATGACGGCAAGACGGACGAAAAAAAAAAAACAAACTCGAGTAATTGCGCATGAAGTTTGTCAATGTGAGCTTCGAGACTGGCAATATAGATGGTCCTGCGCTGAGGAGCGCCGATGGTAGAACTATGGGTTGGTGAGGAGCTTGAAGCGACAAAGTAGTAGATGTAAATACATTTCATACGGAGTGAAGAGGGATTTCTCGAGAGCGTGGTTCCAAATCTTTCGGCGCTTTACCTCTTCCTTTTTGGCATAGAGGCGTGCATATGGATGAGCAATGGCAAGTCTGGTAGAGGCGCGACGATGGGGCCTCTCTGCAGTGGAGTAGGGGGGTGGTGCGGTGTATGGGTCTGAAGAGTAGGCGGGGCAGGGATTGGTGGGGATGTCTGTGCTGGAATTGGAGGACCCAGCAGGAGAAGAGGGATACTGGAGGTCGAGGTCTGAGTAGGAGTAGGCTGGGGACGCCATAGGGAGAGATATTGAGACTGAGCTGGTTATATATCGATCAGAGATCTGCGCGCGGGTGTAGTGCGGCTTAATCTGGCGCAGATCTTGGCTTGCGGCTGCGAAGGCTGCGAAGTGTCTTCGGTCCTGCATTTGCTGATGCTGAATTCACTCCCGCGAAAGTGCAGCAGGCGCTCTCGAGACACAGAGGGCTCCGGTAGAGCCTTGTGTGCTGGTTGCAGTGCAGGACTATAGAGGCACACTGGCCGAAAAGGGCGAAATTGGTGCCTGGTTGGGAGTGACGTTGGACATGGCTTGCGCGACGACCTGTTCTCCCAACCCTTCCTGCGTCTTCCTGCGTCTACCGTGGGATCTCTCCAGATCTACCAGATCCCCCAACCCGCCCTCCTCCGTCGCCTCTCCGTCCCGCCACACTCCCTACCCTGCCCACATCATTCCCTCTCGAAATCAGAGAACAAAAAACAACCCTGGAAAACACTCCTCGCCGTTGCTGCTGCCCCAGATCTCTTATCGATCTCATCTCTGAATAAGAACGCTTCGAAATGCCCTTTTCAGATCGTATTACCAAATCACCTGCCACATTTCCCCCTGCATTCTCTGTCTCTGTACATGTAATAATTGCGGCCGACTCTCCCTCTCCCCGCCGGGCCTCACCCCATTTCGACATATAAAATCCCCGTCCATTCCCTCTCTTTTCTCCCATGGCCTTCGTACCTCCCACCTATACCACAGCCGCCGTCTCCGACACCGACTATCATTCTGTCGTAAGCCCTCTTGTCCTTTTGCTTTCCAAAGACCCATCATATCTTTCTAGCCTTCGTATACGGCCTCTGATGCCACTCCCCATTATTACACAATCTATTCGCCTGCTGATAACCCACACTCTAACTGGCAAGTCGCCGGCCCCACCTATGACGCCTCTTACGCTTCCGCTTCATTGGCTGGCCATCTGCCTCCAAGCGCATCACACATGACTTCTCAGACTTCTGAACTGCCTCTCCATGCTCCCGCTCCTTTGTCTGGGCAGGCTTCATCTCTCCTGAGCTCTTGTCCTAATGGCTATTACACCACACCCGTCGCGGAAACTAACAACGAGGCGTCTCTCAATCAATCTCAAATATCTCCACCATCACTACCACACCCCATTTGCGAATCCTACAAATTAGTGGCTGCCGGGGACCCCAGCGCCACCCGCCGCACCCACACCACCTTCCCTACGCCTAGCGCGATGCTCACGGAGCTTGCAACTAACACCCGTCCTCCGTCACTCATGACTCAGGCCTCGGAACCCAAAAATGAGACAGCCCGTAAAGCTCGTCGCCGCGTTATGGCTCAGACCATTGGTTTCGAACCGACAGATCCGTACGCCTCCCATCACCCCCCATCTCAATCATTCCGCTTATCAATTCTTTCAAGTAGTGATGTCATCTCATCCCACGAGAAGAAGAGGCATTATCTTGAATGCCTCGAGTACTATGTTACTTACCTCCATCAGCAACTCAACCTTGTCGGCTGCGAGCCTGTACGTTTAGAGCGTCCTACGACTTCCACCCGTGGCATGAGCAGCCAGTCAATCAGGGTAAGATATAGCTATGTATTCTATATGTATCATTCATCGCCATTTTAGACCCTGCTTGTACACATGGAGCATCTTACTCGTCGGCTCAATCAAGAAATGCTAGCCGAGGAACAGCGAGTAAGTCTCGTTCGAGTCAAAGACGCCAGAAATGTTGACTGACACTGGCACAGTTCATTCATCTTCGTAACGTCGCTGAACAAATTCAAGATTCTCAACCAACCGAAGCTTAAATCATGAATAAGTGAAAAAAGAAAACCATGTTCTGTCCGAAAATAACCATATACAATAACGACAAATTTCAAGTTGTATTCCACTAGATTGTGACAAGGAGAGATGCTGTGAGGTGGTAAGTGCTCGTGAGATAATTTAATTAACGGCGCCACCTCCATTCAACGAGCGAAAAAGGAGTGCGTCTACTAGAGTGATAAAGCAGAGATGTAATACAACACGTGAAACAAACAAAAATGTACTGCAGACATGTCAGTCAAGGTCTCTTGCGACAGCTCAAAAGAGCGGAACGAACCATGAAACTACCTTCCCCTTCCGATTGAGTCTCAGCGCCTGCGACTCGGTCGTTCCGATGAGTTCCTTTGTCCAATGGAACCCGCCGGTACAGAATTGCCCTCCAGAGCAGCGGCAATCACTTCAGCAGGCAGATCGATGTGGACGCCATCTGCGTACGTGAATGCATCGAGAGGGGAATACGCCGGCGGATCACGTCTGCTCAACCGCGCAACAGGACCAAGCTGTTCATCTAATGAGGCAACCTCCCCGCCGCTCCCAGAGTCCTCCGGCCGCCGCTGCGCATGGCGTCCAGTCCGAGAAAGCGACTGCAGGCGAATGTCTCGGTTATTGGGGGTAGGTGGGTTCAACATCGGGCTCATAGGGGAATCAGGTGGTGGATGTATCGTGATCGTCAACTCGGCCGCCCCTGGCACCGCGTGAGTGAGTGAACGCTGACGCCGATGCGTCGTGAATGGGTTAACCGCACCTGAGGTTGAACGGACTGGGGAGAGGGAGCGGGAAGAATGTGAAGGAGATGGTGGTGGGTGATCGGATGCAGAATTGTCCACATCGTCCTCAGGAGCCGGGGGATTGACGCTGAGTCTTTGATACCCCTCGCGTGGCCTTGCCCCGAAGAAACGTGCAATTCTTGACGGTCCAGCGCTTGAGGAGGGAGTGTCCTCATCGGACTCTTCCTCCTCAATCGGTGTAATCGGAGGAGGCGGTGTCAAGGGTGAAGGGGCACTCAGGTATGTTGATCGCAGAGTATTACTCTGGGGTTTCGGACGTTGAGAGCGATTATTGCGGGGTAATGGCGACGAGGTGCTTTGCGGTGTCCCGTCTGTATTTGCTCGAACACGACCGCCAACATCTAGTAAGATGCTTCCACGCTCACTGCCATACGCCGGCGGGGGCGCAAGTGTACCCACGCTTGGTGCCAAGCCCCACTTCTTCACATTTGCCTCAATAAATACAAAGCCGGCCTGACCGAGGTTGACATGAACACTGCATGGGCCATCAGCACCAATTGTGGGAAAAAGGTTCCACCTGTTGAGACCGATGAAGGCATCTTCCATCTTGCGCCCGTTACGTGTGAAGAAGACAGTTCCAGTGCGAGGTCGATAACCAACACCCAAAACGTCGCCCTCCTTGAGTATAGGACCAAAGGGAGAGGTAGTAAACGGGTAGTTGTGAGACTTGTCGCCATTTGAATGATAAGCTACAGAGTACCTGCTTAGGCCAGGCAGGCGGAACGCAGGGTAGGGCTTGGTGGCCAATCCTACCGACACAGTCGTGGTTTCCGGGAGGTCAAACATCTTAACTTCCCAGTAGTAGACTTCGTTCAATTTGGGCAGCGGTAGATTTGATTGAACACATGAAGAAGACGCGGGGTCGGGGAGAAAAGTAATTTCAGTGCGGGCGTGAACCAATAACGAGTTGACGGTTTCATAGTCCGGCTCGAACGACCAAGCTGAGACGCCTTTCTCTTGAATCGAGAGAAACTGTGATAGTGTGATGTCTGTTGGCAAGGAGTTGGGAGGGTATTGGAGCTGGTAGTCTGCAGAGATAGATGAGAAGCGGATGAAGAGAAAAGATGCAGGTATGTACCTTTGGCACGGGTATACTCCCGTCTGCTGGGTTCAGAAACACCCTCGAGCCACCGGGACTCGACGCCTTCGAAGCCGCCATCGCCCTCTAGAAGCTCTTCCCTGCTCATATCAACAGGGCCATCGCGATCGCTGAGGGAAATGCCTCTTCTACGACGGACAAGAAGCACACAGATTAGGAAGACGAGAAGAAGGAAAAGGAAAGTGGAGAGGACGATGAGAAGGGGAAGGAGAACAAGGAGAGCGTCTGAGCCACCAGGCTGTCCATCGGGAAGGTCGTAGCGAGGAGAGTTGAAGGGGTCGTGGGGGAAGGAGGACATGGTTGGCAGCCCATCAGTCACTTCCGCGTACACGGTCGAAGCAACGGCTTCGGCTTCTTCCGCGGCCCACACAAGCCAAATAATTGATCCCGAGTGATCTCCACATCGATGGCAACGCTCTCTCCCAGTAATTCTCCCAAGGCTGTTCGCCGTAGAGTCTCCACCAGGCGTCGTGCAGGTTCCCATCTACCCCCCTATCCTTCCCAGGAGTCACACGATGCCGCCCTCAATGCAATTCGCGTCTTTCTCAAGGCTCACACAGCCTATGATGCCTTTCCTGTCAGCTTCAGATTGATCGTCCTTGATACAAAGTTGAATGTCAAGAAAGCCCTACAATGTCTTCTGCTCAATGGTCCGTGGGCTCATTGTCTGCTTTCTTCGGTAAATTCACATTTTGTCTAGGTGTCGTATCCGCGCCTTTGTGGAACAGCGAAATGTCCAAATTCGCCGGCATGCTCACCGTCTTGGATATTATACATCTCATTCAATTTTATCACCGCACTGCAAGCTATGTTTCCGCTAGTGCTGATGTTGAAACACTCCGGCTCGAATCACTGCGAGGTAAATCATGTTCGTTGTCTCGCGACGTGCCTTGCGTGATCCATCAATTACAGATATCGAGAAGGAACTCGGAGTTGCTACTCCTCCGCTTCTTCGAGAACACCCGTCCAGCACTCTTTACGATGCTGCCAAACTCCTCATACAAACACATGCCCGCCGCCTCCCACTTCTTGACAGCGACACTGAAACTGGCCATGAGGTTATTGTCTCGGTGCTTACACAGTACCGTCTTCTCAAGTTCATATCAATCAACGTCCGTCGGGAAACTGATATCTCTCTGGCCGTATCCATGCTAACATTGTTCTAATAGTGTCACAAAGAGCTGCAACAACTACATTTATCGTTACGCAAACTTAAAATTGGAACATATGTCCACGCTTCATCTTCAGAAACTGTCCCAGAAGGACGCAACCCATACTATCCAATAGCCACCGCAAGCCTAAACACACCTGTTTTCGAAGTTGTCCATATGTTTTCAGAGCGATCTATCTCTGCCGTTCCCATTGTCAATGAAGAAGGTGTGGTTGTCAATCTCTACGAAACTGTTGATGTCATGGTAAGTCCTTCATACACGTGTTTCATCTTGTGATACTGATGCAACCTAGACTCTTGTTCGCTTAGGCGCTTATCAGTCACTCGACCTTACCATTTCGGAGGCTTTGAAGCAACGTTCACCAGACTTTCCAGGCGTCGTCATTTGTACAGCGTCGGATTCGCTGGGTACATTACTTCAACTAATCAAGAAACGGCGTGTGCATCGCCTCGTCGTCGTCGAGGGCGAGGTATGTTCTATCCTTGCCTGATTTCTACTCCGAGCTGAAATTCCATTTCACAGGAGGAAGAGAAGAAGGGCGGGAAAAAAGGACGGCTCCTTGGAATCATTACCCTGAGTGACGTTCTTCGCTATGTTATTGGTGAATCTGGAATTGGTGAAGGCGTGGAACGAGAAGAGCAGAAAGCTGAGGACATTGGATCTTCGTAAGTTTGGATCACTGTATTTTCCATTTAGATTGTCGTATCTCCCGGGATATTTGCTTTTTGTACCATTAGACCTGTAGTTGCATGTGCATAAGTACTAGATAATGCTTGTATTCTTATTTACGTAACTGATTTCCACGTTGATAGGTTTTGCGTCCACGCTTTTCCATGACCCGGGTGATTAATCCACCTCTAGATATTGATTGATGATGATTTCCTATACCCGCTGGGGCCTTGCCCTATGTCGGGTTCTACCAGTATCTAAAACTCTACCTATCTACACTGTCGTCCGTAGTCTCTAATCTATTGGCTCCTGCTAGTGCAGTGGCCTTGTGCGCGCCCGGGATTTGGGCTGGAACCGTATTATGCCGCAGTCGGCGAAGGTAAGTACTGTAAATTAAGTTAGTTTGTAGAAAGGTCTGTTCTGTCACCTTCTCATCGTCTCCCTCTCTTTGTCCCCTTTCGCGGCTTAGTGGCCATCGTGTCTTCGGTACTTGTCAGGTCTCCGTAGGTCCTCTCGAATCTCCTCATGCTGTTGACATACTGGAAGAGGGCTTTTGTTGCGTCGGCGTCACTCAGAAGCTTGCTCAAGGCTTCCGCTCCTAGTTCCACTGCTCTGGCTAGTTTGCGCCGTTGTCTCTTGTATGCGCTGCAGTGTAACAGGTAGTGCTCGATGGTTTCCTCCACGTTGTGGCATGCATTACAGGTTGGTGTCTCCGCCTTCTTGAAACGATGTAAATACTGGTTTAGGGGGCAGTGGCCCATTCGCATCTGCGTCAGTATTGACACGTGTCTCCTTGGTATGTTTGCCAGCATTTGCAATATGTTTTTTGTGCTTGGTGCTTTCGGGTCAATTGCTTTCAACCTGCCAAATCTGGGGGAGTTGCGGATGCGTTCCTCTGCATCTTGTTTCCACCGTTTCTTGTGGGTTGCCATGATCGCTGCCCTCGTAGGAATGGCAGGCCTCTCAGCTCAGTGTCTTTGCCTTCAGCCGCTTGCTTTGCCTCCCTGTCCGCCCTTTCGTTGCCTGGTATCCCTGTGTGCCCAGGTGTCCAGTAAACCATTATGTCAATGCCCAAGTCGATCTCCTTGACCTTCCAGATTCCCTCCAACACTTCGTCCACGATGTACCTCGCAGTTCCTTGCCCTGGTGCCCCGAGTGCCTTCATCCCTGCCTGGTTGTCCATCCCTACCGTCACTGTCCTCACCCTCCTTCTTCCCCTTACCTCCCTCTTCAACAACTCAAAGCCCAGTACCTGTCCCACACATTCTCCCTCGAACACTGTGTGTTTCTCCCCTGTCCCCAGACACTTCCTCATGACTTTTACCTTCTCCATTCCTCTGTATAGCACCGCCGCCGCTCCTATTTTCCCCCCATGTCCAGAACCGTTGGTGTAAATCTGGATATCCGCCTCGTTTGCTCACTCCCTTTCCTGCGCTTCCTCCACCGTCTCTTCTACGATGACGCTCACTGGGCATTTCCATTCTGGCGGTTTTCTGACAATGTCCATTGTCTCCATGTTCCGTGGGTGTTCCCCAAGGGCCTGCATAATGTAGTGTAGGGGTGCCCTATGCTGTCGCACAAACAATGCTGCCCTTTGTGCGGGCTTGTAGAGTGGATGAGTCTCTGGCATTGTCGCAATCCTGGCTGCTGCAGTTACGCAAATCCTTCAAATCCTTATGTCAATTAGTTCCAGCCCTGCGTGTGCGTCCAGAAGTTCATTTGGTGTCGTCCGTCGTGCTCCTGTTATCTGTAATGCGCTCATCCTCTGTACCCGCCCCAGCTTCTCCTCAAACCCTCTGGTCCCCTTTGCC
>JAGGAX010016790.1:0-13748 GCA_017657335.1 Termitomyces titanicus | reverse complement strand
ACTCATACTTATAAACATACGTGCAATTGATCACTGAGTACTGAGCAATGACTGATCATCTCAACTCTGCTCCGCGACGCGTACGCATCTTTACTTTACCGCTGACACATATGGCACACGACCCACATCCCCATCTTCTATCTCCATCTTTTGATAATCGTATGTTCTCCATCCATAGTCCTCAGTTGTTTCCATGACGAACGCAAACTCTTGAACCCAGGCCAGTGCTCGTGTACGCGTTGACTGATCACAACAAAATAACTTGATTGATGAGAGTGTCATTCATGTTAATGTCAATGTTAATGCTATGAGAGTCAGATGATATCAGACTTGAATACCGAAAGCGGTGATGCTATGCTGTTAGGAATGTGCATACATGCTGTAATTGTAGCTGTGGTTGTAATTGTAGTGAGCTATGGAAACAGTGTGGAAAGACATACAGAGAATAAAGATAAACCGTGAAAAGCAGTCAGTATCAGTTATACAGATAGTCCCAGTGAGAAATGGAAAATGAGTACAGATGGATGCTAGACCATCTCCCAATCGTCAGATGCCCAAGTCGTCGAGTCGTCGTCGTCGTCGTCAGTCATAGCACTGGCCACGAGCCTCTCGAGCTCCATAGTGGCGCTCATTATGCTGACGGCGAGATGTGGGCCCATGCGGAGGATCTTTTGACCCTCTGGGGAGCCCTTCATGCTGGTCTTGAGCGCCTTGCGGTAGAGGTCTGGTTCTGGGCGTGAGCGGGGGAAGAGTGGGCGGCTGGGGCGGGGCGTGCGGGATGGGGAGAGCGGGGAGGTGTGCCGTGGTGCTGGTGGTGGAGGGATGGGGACGGGCTTTGTGAGCTGGCGGACGGTAGGGCGTGGGAGGACGCGGATGGAGGCTGGGTCGAGGGAGCGGTTGAGTGTGGCGCGGCGTCGGTGCTCGCGTTGGTCCTTGTAGTGCTGCAGCGTCCGCGTGACGTCCAGCCGGGTGTAAGGCAGTGTGACGGGGGATGTGACGTCGATGTACGACTCTGTGCGGCGGAGAGACGACTTCATGATTCGCGACGACCGTTTGCGCTGGATCCACATTGGAGTTTACAGAGAAACTTCAAGTGGCCCTTCTTATTATCTTTCTCCGACTCCCCGACTCCGGATCATCCGGTGGCGGTGCCTCTCGGGCGAATCCACTACAAAAAATTGAGTCAGCATGGCTGAGAATGCTGGTGCTATATACTGACCCACCCTGAGAGTGAGAAAATGAAGATGTATTCGTGGGATGAGGGAACTGGGTATGTTTTTATAACCTCGTCCATTAGAAAGCCAGCGAGGGAACGAAGACTCTGTTTCTGGTGCCAGGGTAATACTCTTCTGTCGCAGTAACCGTGAGGGCGTACGTTCACGAGATAGATCATTCCTGAATTAGACTCGCGGTGAGAGTGTATCTTCCAAAATTCTGTGGGAAGACATTCCTTTGCATGGTATAAAAATAGGGTTTTGACTGAGCTAAACTAGATGCCTGTCATTTTTAGACATTCTTTCACTCCAGTTGCTTCCACATGAGAGACCAGAGGGATCGACTTGCTGGCAGATGATGTACAAGGACATGTCATGGTTGACATATACATACATTCACTTGTAAGATTTTGTCAATTAACGTTCCAGCGTTCTCACGTCCGACACGGTGGTGCCTTGGTAATTATAACAGCCAATGATACCGTTATTGATACGAAGAGATGATCATAATATCCATGCGCCACGCGTGTTGGCAGCTGGAGAATTATTGTCGATTCGCCTTCGTCATTCATTTGCAACAAGTAAAGTTAAAATCGCGGCTGTGCGTTGCAAAGTATAGAAGCAGAAATCAGGAGCAAGGCAGGAGATTCGCAGATCCGCTTTTTCAACCACTCACAAGTGTCGCTTTCGACGTTTGTGAATATATTCGATACCATTTTCCTAGATCAACGAGTACATACATGTTTTGTGTGATGCGCGAATGAAAATTCAATGCTACGCCGACCGCGTAGTACGGCTACTTTTGGAATTGGGCCAAGATCTCATCAGTGTTCAAAAAGTTCGTTTTGTCAAGGTCCCAATCTACGACATATTCACTACCGACGTGGAAGCTGACCTATAACCAAGGAACTCACCATCACGTATTGTAGTAATGTTGTTCCTGACCAATTGGAGCACGCTATGATCCTGGGACGTGTATTGTGGCCAATCACCTGTGCGTAAAAGGATACAAAATCAAGGGCGAGGGGAAGAGAGGGAGAGGGAGCACGCACCGCCAGGTTTCAAGTCGTTGACGAACGTCAACCAGAAATCAAGCATTGTGTTTGAGAAGTCGTCCTCGATCGCTGCTCGGCCGGTAGGTACCTTGAAGAGGAGTGGGAGCTCTGACGCGTGCGCCACTATTGGTTCAGCGTTAATACCAATAGCACCATCAATTAGATCGTTAGAACGTACCGCCAAGCGTGATATTATTCCCTGGAATAAACTCTCCAAAGTAGTACGCAAACACGTTTTGTAGTGGCGCTGCATGTTCGAAGAACAGCCTCCTAGGAGCAAGGAACATCTCGGCCGTGTACCACGCCTGTCCACGATTGAACAACTTGTTCTCCGTCGCAAAGGGAGGTTGTATCGTTGTAGGGAAAAGCTCATCCAGGCGGTTGAATGTAGCTTGTGTGACAGTCGAGTTGTCAATGAGGAGTCTGCGAATGAATGTTCTGAAGAGGTCATTGGATTCAGCGTTGGTGGTGGGGTTCATGGGGAGGAGGGAGACGGAGAAGGATGTTCCTTCGTCAAACTGAGGTGAACGTTCGTTGAGTTAAGGCAAAGGGTAGAAAGGAAAGGACGGACGTTTGTGCCAGCGAGATACGCAACATCGTGTCGGAATCGCCCTTTTTTGATGAGGACTGACGCCCGGGTTGGAGCAAAGCTCCCTGGTGGACCGATAGAGGGCTGCCAAAGCTGATCGTTGAGCACGGTGCGGATCATCGAGTTGCTTATTGATAAGAGTGTCTGCGTTTACCAGAATAACAGTGAGAGTGAGAATAGGAAAGAGTACGGGGAGGAGCTAACCTCGAATGGGATAGCCTGAAGGCATGCAATCGCGTCGGGTCCTGCGGTGCATCCTGTGTTGGCAAGGAGGAGTCCAAAGGGTTTATCAGGCTCGTCATAAATGCTCGCGGGGGGAGAAGTTTTGCTGTCCATCATTTAGTCATTTCAATCCTTTTCGAAGAAGATCATGAACATACAAAGGACCAACAGGAGATTCTGATATGCCGGCTCGGAAAAGATTTCTGGAAGCAGCATAGATTATATGCGCTTCGACACTACCTGCACCAGCAGACTGAGGGATGTTAGTTCTTCAAGAGACACTGAAGTCGAACTTTGAGCTGCAAATCACCTGGCCCCAGATCGTAACCTAAAAGTCACACGTGAGTAAGCGATGGATCCATGAGGATATGTTGATGTACCTTGCCAGGATCACCACCAAACGCTGCTATATTGTCCTGTACGAACTCAAGAGCAAGGCGTTGGTCTAGGAGTCCTGCATTCAAGTCTTTGGGCGCGACGCTGGCGCTAGAAAGCTGATGATAATTTAACATGAAGCAGCTCTATTGGGTAAAATTATGGGTCAGCTTAGATGGCAAAGGCTGAGAAGGAGGGGGATTCACCCAGATGTATATTGCCCCCCCTACCTTCAAGGTGAGTCCTGCAATGATCTCGGAGAATGGGAAAACTTGCATGGATCCAAACTAAAACAGGCAAACCGGCCGTAGACGATGTTCCGTTCGGCCTGAACACCTATAAGCAATTAATTTTGAAAAGTCCCATTATATCTGGATCAAATACATACATTGAGGAACAAACAATCCTCTGCAATAGGAGCTCCCAAGTTACTAGACGGGAGCTGTGGACAAGCATTGCCAAACGTTGAAGCGTCCATCACCTTCGCACCTGGGGATGCAGAGGGAACGGGAACAGGGGCTTTGAATCGTAAAGGACCGACAGGAGCCTGGCCGTATCGGATGCCAATCCATTTTTCGATGCCTTGAGACGTAGATACACCACGGAATGTACCTATGGGTAGAGTGACATCCAGGGATCCTGGAACGGCAAGGGCAAAAGTTGTAACGGCTAGACTTAGAGCGAGAAGATAACGATGCATCGTGGGATGGGCTCCGTGAGACGAGGTTCGCAGCTTTTATACTCTTCGTTGGAAAGCTAATGAGAGGTGAATATTCTATTTCTGGTGCCAGGTAATACTTTGACGCATTGCTCTATTGCAGAACTGCCGTGCGAGGGCCTATGTTCACGAGACAGATTATTCCTCAATTAGATGGTGAGAGTCTGTGGGAAGGCATTCAAGGACTTTGTGGCGACATGCTATGTATAGAGGATATAGGTTTTAACCCACGTAATTGGGAACTAAAATTGCTGCCGAACAGTTTTAGGCATTCTTTCACTCCAGAGGCCAGACTGCCGATTCAGTATGAGATCAGCGAAAATATTTGCAGAACATTCGTTTGCGTCGGCCCGAAAATAGGTCCACGTCCACGCGCCATCACAGAATGTAGTCCCACTCGCCCAACTATTATTGTTTGGGGATCATACGTGAGCATACGTATCAGCACTGACTATAAAATGGTGATAAGAGGACCTCGTGATTTCATTCCGTTTGAAGCAAACATTTGGAATATCGCTCGTTTCAGCAGCCGGAGGTCATAATAAACCTTCAAGTTCCAAGTGTTGCAGGATGTTTCTATCTTACATCAGCACACTCACTATCAATCGCGACGCGTGGCGATGGCGTATCGGCTTCATGCTTCATGACCCGTGAGGACGCACACTACAAAGAGATTCAACGTTCTCATAGACCTTGCCGAGAAACTACACCGAAACGAATATTTTTCCTGGCAACCATCAGCTAGTGTGATATGTGCACACGTATCAAATTGTAAGGAAACGGACTGGGATGATACACCGTCAGGTACGGCTACTTCTGAAACTCGGCCAAAACTATATCAGTATTCAAGAACCGCGTTTTGTCGAGGTCCCAATCTTTGCATGATATTAGATGTACACACTGAAACGCCAGCCAAAGTAAAATCCAAGGCACTCACCATCACGTATAGCAGTGATATTTCCCCTCTTTAATTGGAGCACGCTACGATTCTGGAGCGTATACCTTGGCCATTCACCTATCCACGGCACAAAATACGTCAGAAGAAGGAATGTAAGTCTAAGAAGAAAGGGAATGAATGCATGGACGGACCACCAGGTTTCATGTCATTAACGAAAGTCAACCAGAAGTCAAGTATTGTGGTCGAGAAATCATCTTCGATCGCCGCTTCACCAGTAGGTGAGCTAAAGATGAGCGGCAGCTCTGACTCATGCTCCACTGTCCACGTTGATATCGTACCGGCGCTGCATGTTCAAAGAACAGCCTCCTGGGAGCAAGGAACATCTCGGCCGTATACCATGCCTCTGCGCGATCAAATAACTCATTCCCGGTCGCGAACGGTACTTGTATCGTTGTGGGAAATAAGTCGTTCAAGCGGTCGAACGTAGGCTGTGTGACTGTTGAGTTGTCGATCAGTAGCGCACGGATGAATGTTCTGAATAGGTCGTTGGAGGCGCTTGTGGTGTTAGGGGAGAGGGGAAGGAGAGGGATGGAGAATCTCGTGCCTTCGTTTACCTGTGATGAAAATTAGACGAGTCGAGGAAAACGGTAGAAGAGAGAGGGAAAGCGGACATTTGTACCAGCAAGAAATGGAACATCATGTCGGAATTGCCCCGCTTTGATGCGTATCGATGCACGGGTGGGAGCGAAGCTCCCTGTTGGGCCGATAGAGGGTTGCCATAGCTGATTGTTGAGCACGGAGCTGATCATTGAGTTGCTTATTGATAAGAGTGTCTATGATTAGAGAGAAATAGCATGGCAAGGTGAGAAAGTATCCGGGGATAGTAGGGGGGAGCAACAAACTTCGCATGGCACAGCCCGAAGACATGAAATCGCATGGGGTCCTGCGGAGCATCCTGTCTTGGCGAGGAGGAGTCCAAAGGGTTTATCAGGTTCATCATAAACGCTTGCGGGCGGAGAGGTTTTGCTGTCAGTCATTTTGTTACTTCAATTCTTTTCAAAAAATCAAACACTACTTAGGACATACAAAGGGCCGACAGGAGATTCCCCCATAGCGGCACGGAAAAGTTTTCTGGAAGCAGGGTAGATGATATGGGCTTCGACGCTCCCCGCACCAGCAGACTGAGCGATATTAGGTCTTCAATTACTGTAGGAGAACTTTAAGATAGAATCCACCTGGCCCCAGATCGTGACCTAAGAATAAAGCGTGAATAGACACCGAAGCCCTATTGATCCACGAGTTTTAGATACGTTACCGTACCTTGTCAGGATCACCGCCAAGCGCTGCTATATTGTCCTGTACGAATTCAAGGGCAAGACGTTGGTCTAAGAGTCCAGCATTCAGGTCCTCAGGTGCGACGCTCGCGCTGGAAAGCTGGAAATAATTAACATAAGTAACCAGAAGACATCCAAAGGGAAGTTCTGCGCACGAATCCAAACGTGTTGACGCGGTAGTTACTGCGTTTCTGAGGTCAATAACTTGGGGGCTGTGGACTTGGAGGAGAAACGTACATTGATACGAAGATGATGGGACGCTGGGTGGTTACACTGCGCTGAATGATACCTAGTCCAAAAAGTGGGAGAAGAATTCAGAGGAAAAACAGAGGGACTCACGCGTGGGATCGGTTGAGGGATCTGAAGCAGCCCTATCAGGTACAAAGACGGGATCAATGCACATAGTGAGGGCTGAAAAGACAGCACAGACCCAGACATATATTGACCACCCTACCATCAATGTAAGTCGTCGACTAATAGGTTTCTTTCCGAAAAAAAAACGAAAGCCCACATGAATCCAAACGAGAACAGGCAAACCGGCCGTAGACGACGTTCCATTCGGTCTGAACACCTATATGGACGTGCATATGAGGCTACATTAGACTCCGCATTGAAGACGCGCGCACATTAAGAAACAAACAATCCTCCGCCATAGGTGCGCCCAGATCAATAGGCGTGCCCAATTGAGACGGAAGCTGTGGACAAGCATTGCCAAACGTCGAGGCGTTTACCACGTCCACATTAGGGGATGCAAGAGGGACAGGAACAGGAGCTTTAAACCGTAAAGGACCGACGGGGGCCTGACCATATCGGATGCCGATCCATTTCTCAGTACCTTGAGGCGTGGATACACCGCGGAATGTACCTGTGCGTAGACGGACATCCAGAGGTTGGGGAACGACGAGGGCTAAAGCTGCGACGGGTAGAGCTAGAAGTATGTGAAGATAGCAGAGCATCGTGGGTGGCTGGAATGCGAAGGGTGATTGGTGTGTTTTTATATCGCGTAGCGAGGGAATGTGGCTCTATTTCGGGTACAAGATGGTATGACGCATCGTTTCTTTTCAGAATCGCTCGACCACATGTGTTCATGAGACAGTTTATTGCTAGCAGAAAAACTGGAGACATCCAGAAAAGTGCTGACTTGATGATGATCCGGGTGTCCCAGTCTAGGATTCAGGAATTAGGATCAGTTTCACCCTATATTGCACGGGTCAACAATATGCATGCTACGCGGTGTACATTGAATAAACGCTTTGAAACTAGACTTTGGTTAGTAGATAACATCTTGGGCCAGACCTGTCAGAACGCAGGGTGCCCTAAAGGTTAGGTGAAGCCAGCAGCCAGCAATTTATAAGCCTATAGATACACAATAATTGGATCGATAAACCACTTTCACAGAATACGATTTCGTGATGGTTACTGGATTCTGGTGGACGATGACAGATACTAGAAAGATAGAAGTGTCACAAGCGGCTGCGTGTTTGAAGAAGTTGCGATTATTTTGGATGATGACCTGCGGAACACTCAAAAATAACTGCTATGTAGAAGACTCAACACCTTTATCATCAACAATTTGTTGAAATTACATTCAAGTTCCGTCAATTCTTGGCTTCAAAGATCGACCGACTACATCCACATTATGTTTGAAGAACAATAACTTGAAGTACTAGTACTTGGAAACGAGATTTTCTTCCTAAACAACGACCTCAACAGTCTAAACCATTAGCAATCCTCAGGAAAAGTGGGAGGATTAAGAAGCGATGGAGGGACGAGCTGTCCGTGGTAACCAGTGCAATTCTGCTGCGACGCCCAGTACTTTTGAATAGCAGGGAGAGCCGTACGGCCATTAATAACAAGCTTAGTGTTGGGAACCGGCTGCTTGGCAAAGAGAGTGTCATGGAATATACCGGGGTATGAAGCATTGAGTAGAACAGAGCTGATGTTGGCCTTATGTATCTTATCGCCAGTCTTCTTACCAACGAACTCGAAGACGTTAGCACCAACGTCCCAGCGACCGAGAGTATGGAGGTTCCAGTTAGCTTCAATAGTGGCGATGGTAGAGTAATGGGTGTAGAAATTGTCGTCGGTCTTGCCAATCAATTTCGTGGGAAGGGCGTTTCCGAGAAGGACGGTGAAGATGCGGTTAGGCTTAGGATAGGTGCCGACCTCATCGAAGGCTTGGCAAAGGTTAATCAACTTCAATTATATATGTACATCAGAAGATAACTCACTCAGCATGATGAGAGTGTTCTTGCCGTTGAAGTTGGGGTTTTCTAGAAGCGGCTCGAGCCAGGCTCTGGTCCAGTTACCAGCATAAGTGACATCAGTGTCATGGCCGTCGTTGACTATAGAAATCCGCATCCGCATGTAAGACTTGGTTGGTGCTCACCATGGCTGGAGGTAGGACGTACGCATATTGGGCGTAATGAAAACCCATTGAGGGAGAGCGTCGTTGGCCAAGTCCTGCTCGAAGAGGGTGAAGTTCTTGATGTTGCCAAGACGGTGGGCCTTGGTGTTAACAGACTCAAAGATCACTAGCGGGCTTGAAGGTTGACAATATAAGAATGTAGTTATTACGTTGGTGTGAAAGGCCTCTTACTTATGCTTGCGGACATAATCGTTCTTTTGGGTAGTCGGGTTGAGGAATTGAAAGCCAGTGTAACCGGTGGAGGGCATGTCTTCCTGGTACTCTCCCCATGAAATTTTCTTGTCCTCGAGCAAGTCAGCAATGCTCGACACGTTGATAGGAAGGTTCAAGAGGTCATCATTGTTGATGCCAAAGTACTCCCCGGCGACCACCTATTATGTCAAGTTCAAGTTAGCTTGCAACGACGTCCATGACGATTGACCGAGTGCGGCACGTACGGCAACGTAATTAGGCTGAGACGGGTGAGTGACCGCGAAGTGGTTGGTCAATGTTAAGCCTTTCTTTCCGAAGAAGGCAAGGTTGGCTAACGAATTATGATACCTCGCAATTCAGCCCCTGTACAAGACCGACTCATGACTTACGATCAGCAGCGGCTACATCGTAGTCGGTGTTCTCAAGCCAGATTTGAATGACGCGATCGAAAACTCTTCCTTTAACGGCTTTGGGAGGATGAGATTTGTGTTCCTTGTCATGATTATCATTGTGGTCTTTGTCTTTGACATCGTCGTTGCCCTGGAGGTAAGTTTGAGATTATAGCATGGCCTGAGCCCAAGAGAATGGATGATACCTACAAGAGCGACTGCGACGGTGGTGACGAGTGCAAGAAGGACGAAAAACTTCATCGTTTTAAGCTCAAAAAGCAAACGCCTGGGTCTACAGCAAAGCATGAAAGCTACCTTTTAAAGCCATATGCTCCGCTGTGCTCCCACTCAGTCATACTTTGAAAGAACTCGCGTCCAGGCGAACGTGGCTGATAAAAATAGAGCAACAAATAGCAAGCAATCGGGAATGACTGGGATTGGGCCGAAGCACCGGTCGTGTGCCACTCATTGATGGCGCTCTACTGAATGCTACAGCAATGACGTGAACCTTTTTGCGTTGCAAGTGCTATGAGGGCTTGTGAAACGCGTTGTTTTGACAATACACCGTTCTAGGAAACACTTCTGCGACAATATTCAAACGTTATATTGTTGAACATTCCTTGAAATGTAAACATACTATCTAGACTTCAAACCAGGGCCACTGAAACTAGATGAGTTGGTGGGATATCTCTAAAGCGCTGATGACTGAAAGCAAATGGATAAGTTGCTTGGCATGTTGATCAGGAGTGACCTGCCATAAGGGCACTGGCGGTGAAAAAGGAAATGTACTTTGAACGTTTGAAAAGTTGAATGTTCACTGATGATGCCAAGTGAGCATTTACTAGTCTTCTGACACCACAGCTCCAAGCTTGAAAAGTCGAATATCGAATTTGATGATCTCGCGTCGGCCTATGGTCCCCACGCGACAGACAATCTCTATAGAAAACTCACGTTGCACATTTAGTGGCACGAGGATCCTGACAACCAGGGAGAAAAGGCAGGATACCCTCTCGTTAATATGTATAATTTAACGTGAAATGGAAAATGACAAACCGGCCCGGGAGAAGAGCCACTTCTGGTCGCGGTATAAATACATAGAGGATCTGAGAAATCGCGGTATTTGTTCGACGATATCGATGGAACGATTGCCACCATCGATATCAGCTGGTGCTCTCCAGGAAAAGTCATGGTCAATTCGAATAGTGAACTAGATTCTCTACACTGAGCAAGAATGGCAGGCCGATTATCGCCACGGTAAGAAATGGTCCATCAACTGCGAAAATGTCGGATAAGGTCATATGGACGGTTTTCAAGATGGACTTGAAGTGAACAAGAAATGCCGAGCCATCGGACGTCGAGCAGCGCCGACTGCAACCGTAGATTCATGACACCCAGTGAAAGCTAGACTAAGAGAGAAGAAAAGATCGGTAATCCCTTTCTCTCCGAGGGCCGAGACAGATAGTTTTTGAATCATGGCCAGTGAAAGGTGAGCTCCGAGTCAGGAGGACGTTCCGTGCTGAGACCGGGATGAGGAATTCAGTAGTCGAGGCACATGGTAGATGTCATGGACCTGACATCTCGTCCCATTTACGACAGCACAAGTTACGAAATCGGACCTGAGTTAGGACAGGCGCGACATTCATGTTTTACAAAGATCTGTAATCGGTTCAAAAGGTCTGACCAGCCGCTAGGAAGTATGGACAATACCGGTTGGTCTTCGCGCGCACGACCTGGGTAAGGTTACGATTCAAATCTCAGAGTCAGAGTCGAGGGAATAAAAAAGTTCTCACGCCCTTGTACCCCATACGTCAGGAGACCTAGGGACAAAATCATATGTACTTACGGTACCATATCATCAGGAGGATACTTACATGGAGAAATCTACGATTTGTAGATTACGGATGGATCGTATATGAGGCATAAAAACAAGAAAGAACATTGAGAGAATGGTGATCATGGATCTGACAGATAAGTATGTAACAACTTGAACACAACCAAGTGCCACTCCTCACTCCTATCGATATTATGACAGGGGCCAACTACATGGGAGGCAAACGGTAACTCTGGCCCATTAAAATAGTTCGTAGTACTCAAGAGACCCCCCACGACAGAAACGCCGCGAAGGCGCGATCCAGGGATTCCACCGGACGCATACAAAGAGGCTTCTTCGGGCGACAACGCCTCAACATGCTCTCTAGGGGTATCCCTCGTCAAACAACTGTTTCGCCCACAGGTCAGAGGCCCAAGATCCCAATGATCGATCTGGCCCACGCGCCGTTGGTACTTAAAGACTTGAACACGCGAGGACGAATGGATCGCACCCCGGATAACGATAGGGTGTCGATTTTACCACCGGTGCCGAAGACACCTGAGTCGAGGAGAACGCAAGGGAGCTCGAGCTCGGGCCCAGGGAGGTCGCGGGTGATCGATGTACTTGATACGAATGAACGTGCGTTGCTCATCTTGGATTTTATTCTCATTTTCGGTTTTCGATCTTTGAGCCTGGCCTCGGACGCATGTTCATTTCTTTGGCTTTGGAGTGGATGATTGAATGGACCATCTTTACAGCCATGTTCCTAAGGGCCACTCTTAATCGGATTCTGAACTTACCAGATCTTGCTGGGCTTGCTGGTACCGGTTGTGCGTCTAAGCGACATTGGGTGGAAGAGGATGAAGATGATCGTAAGAGAAAGGTACAAATATGTGGTGCGCGTGTTCGTTCTATTGAAAGATTTTATCCCCCAGAAGACGGTACACGATTTCCTTTCACCATTGAACGACGATCCCCAACCATTCTATCCACAATTAACATCGCCTGGCTCATCTGTATCCTCTCCCAGCGACCCAGGAACATGGCTGAGAGACAGCAGAGGTTGTGCAATTACTGATGGAGTGCAAGCTCCATTTGAAGGTATTGAGGTTGCCTTGATAGATCTTCACGCTAACGCTTGTTCTCCAAAGACGACAAACTTCCATCTCATCATCCTCAGTCTTCGAATCCGATGTCGCCTGTTTCTTATGTTCGCCCTTCAAAAGCACTCGGTCCAGGCGTGTCTTCGCTACCACCGTCGTCTCAACAGGCATCATCTTCAGATCTCGTGGGCACTTTTGCCACCGATACTGCTATGGACTTTCAGGATCAAGATTGGGATGACTCTGGCGTTGACATTGACTTAGAGGAATATCATCGGAGCCCTTCGCCTCAATACGAGTACGAACGATCCCCGACCCGGAGCGCCCGTGATATACCATTTCATGATGACGACGATGAACTGGTTGCCTCGGATGGCTCTCCTCGACGATGTCCTCGTTTTGCTGAAGATAATCTGTACAAACATCAAGATCCCTGGCACACAATCGGTGTGATACTTGGACTGTCCCCCGTACGGCCGGATGATCGACTACTGGATGAAACCTGTGAGGACGTACCGCTTTCCAAGGTCACTGAGCCTTTGTCCCCGAACGAAGGCCTGTACTACTTCTTTGAAGATATACCAAGCAACGTTCGAAACTCCGATCAGAGTCCCGCGCAATTGGATTCTCCGCCTTTCTGGGCGCTTGAGGATGAGCTTGAGGATGATTTTGATGAAGATTTAGCAAACGACACTCGAGAACATGACTCACCGCAACCTATCTTGGCCGAACAGAACCAAGCACAAGACACACAAGTGACAACTATGGATGCTATTTCTCTTGCAAATTTATCACCTGGATCTGTTCGGGCGCCATTGCCGGTCGAGGAACCCCAGTCTCCATTTCGGATTCTTTTGGAGTCGAAGAAGAATGCGTTCTCGTCGATTTCCAGCCGCACCTCGAGTTCAATCGAGGTTTCTGGCTCCCCAGCACCGCTTCAACTGCCTAGCTCGCGTTCTCAATCTTCTTTGCCTCCACGCACCCCAACACCAAGGACCATTGAAGGGACCCAATCACCGTTCCGGCTGCTTTTAGCCGCAAGAAATCGCGGCCAGGTTCAGACAAAAGCTAACTGTAATCTTACTGACTATTCTTTCGGAGACTCTGATGCAATGATTCCCGGAATGACGACTTTCGACTTTACAAGTTCTACAATACTGAAGGTAGATGGAGTATTTCAGGGGCCCTGCTTGTTCCCAGACGATGCATATGACGCGAGCGATGAGGAGTGACCTAGCTAGACTGAGCTACACCCTTGTACTTGAAATGTTTTGAACAATTGCAGAATACAAAGAGACAATTGAGTTCGGATCCAGAGGCATCAGGAAAATGTCGGGGTCCGGATTTTCCCAGATATGACTGATAAACACTTCCCAGGCTGAAGTGTTCGGAGAACTTAACATAATTCCGTATAAAGGTCC
>JAGGAX010016789.1:6341-22789 GCA_017657335.1 Termitomyces titanicus | reverse complement strand
GTGAGAACAATGAAGAACCAGTGGACTTTTACAATCAAGTATGACATGGACAGCAAAGTGGTGGGGCAGAAAGCAAGGCTTATAGCAAAGGGGTTCTTGCAGATACCAAGAGTCGAGTCTTTGCAACATATGCATTGGTGATGGAGTATGAGTCCCTGCCAATTAACCTGGCCATCAGGACAGTGCTCAACTTTGAGATGTGGCAAATTGACTACATGAGCGCCTATCTAAATGCACCAACTCAAGTTCCTATATTGATGGAACAGCCCAGAGGGCTATTAGGTGAAGCTGAGCAAGGTTTACAGAGTGGACATCAACATGGGTGAACGAGTCTGGAGGAGTGGGTGCAGCAAAACCAATATAGAGGACAGCAAAAAAAGTCTGGTGTTGTTACTTCATAAGGCAATCTATGGAACAATGGATGAGGCAAACAATTGGTGGTGCACACTCAATAAAGACATGAAGAGATTGGGATACAGAAGGTCAGAGGCAGACCAATCAGTAAGGTTGAGGGAGCGCAATGGAGAAAAGATGATTATCAGCACATACATGGACAACACATCAAAAATGTCACCATCAAAAGAAGAGGCAGATAGAGCTAGGAGGGAACTTGGAGGGAAGTATGAGATAAAAGATTTAGGGGAGATCAAGTTTGTCCTAGGGATACATATCATCCACAACTGGGGAAGGCAAATGATCACACTCAACTAAGAAGAATACCTGAAGCATACCTTGGAAAGATACGGAATGACAGACTGTACTCCAAAATACATCCTGCTCCTGCCTGGTATCATCTTGAGCAGGTTGCAAGCCCCAAAATGAGGATTGCCACTTCATGCTTGACAAACCATACAGAAAGCTACTGGGATCCTTGATGTATGCCCAGGTAGGAACTTGACCTGACATCACATTTGCTATCACATCCCTCAGTAGGTTCATGTTCAACACAGGCAAACCACATTGGCTGGCCCTACTCTATGTCACCCAATACATCAAGGGCACTCTGCACTACAAGTTGAGGTATAGAGGATCCAGATATGAGGACTTCATACTCAGGAGAGACTACGACTTTGACTTTGCTGCTGACATTAACATATGAAAATCCATGTCAAGTGGAGTTTATTCCAAGCAGGTGGACCAACAAGTTGAAGCACAAAGTTCCAAGAAACAGTGTCAACATCCAACCACTACCTCAACCCCAACACCACAAGTTCTGTGCAGCACTTCAACTATGCAAGGCCTGATGCCTATCACAAGTCTGAAGGAGTGTTAAGTGGAGGGATTGCGCTATGTGTTGAGGAACATGTGATGATAGCATCATAAGTGGAAAAGAGGAAGTAAACCTAAAACTATACAGTTGGACATATAGGATCGGATTTGGAGATTGGGACACCCTCAGTCATTTATATACCAACTGAGATGTGTGCCCATTACTTATCTGTATGGTAGTTAAAGCTTACTCATATATAGTCATTGTCTACAACAGGTACCAATACCATTAATACAGTCATTTGTATACTAACTGAGTCATTGTCTACAACACCTTTCCCAACTAAGAGGCATTTGTGAACAAGTTTCAGACAGAGTTTTTCTAGACCCCACTCAAGACACTGCCCTCTTCCTCCATGACCTTAGCTAATATGGCCAGAGGAAGCGCTCCTTCAATGAGTATATAAATTCCTTTCCCACACTTGTCAAGTAAGCAGGATGCACTGATGGTTGCAGCTCTGTCTTACCTTTCACAAGAGCTTCTAACCCACCCTGATGGAGGGTTCTCATGGATTTCAATGCCTCTTGCTAATGTTTAGCAACTCCCCTACTCTGTTGCCACTGTAGAAAGGCAGGCCACTTTGCATGTTACTGCCCTTAGAGAATGAAGGTATGCTACCTTTCTTTGGTGGAGCAGAAGGAGCTCCTGGTGCAGCTTCTTGCTGCAAAGGATGCACTTGAGCAGCCTTCCCCCAATGCACTACTAGAGGAATCCCCTTCCAAGGAGGTATGAGATTCTGCTACTCCTCTTCTGGAATTAGGAGAGGATTTTTAGTCAGGCGATGGATGAGCTGTATGCCTTCACTGCCTGGTGCTAATCAGTTCACCTGTTTGTCTGTAGAATCTGTCAATACACTCTTTTCTGTTGACCATCCTAATGAAGTTGGCTCTATCTATTTGGTGGTAGACCTGGTGTTGTAGGTGAGGGCAAGTTCACTGGCACTCTGGACTCAGAGTTCCCAGATGAGGCTATTGAGGTAGGTGATAGGATCTATGCTGCTGCTCTGCAGGCCCCACCCAGTGTGGCCAAAATCCAGGCCAGCCAGACTACACCCCAATGACTGGCCCAGGCATTTGTGGAAAACTCTCAGCCCAGACCATTCTGCAGCACAGTTCTTTGTCACCTCCACAATTTTGAAGATGTGTTCTCCAAGGTGTCATTTTATTTGCTTCCAGTATGCAAGCAATGGGATCATGCAGTCAAACTCATTCTGAATACAATGCCCTTTAGCTGCAAGGTATACCCACTCACTCCAGAAGAGCAGGATGAGCTAGACACCTTCCTTCAGAAGAACCTTGACTCTGATTGAATACACCCAAAGTTGCCTATGGCTTCCCCCATCTTGTTCATCAAGAAGAAGAATCCTGCATCTAGTTCAGGATTACCATGTCCTGAATGTGATGACCATCAAGATCACTACCCCCTTTCCTTCATTTCCAAACTTGTCAATAACCTTTGAGGTGCACACTACTTTACCAAGTTAGATGTCTGTTGGGGCTACAACAACGTGCACATCAAGAAAGGCAATGAGTACTCAAAAACTCCCTGTAAACCTGCACAAAGGGATGGTGACTAGGTTGAAGCCATTAAGAGTGTTAATATGACACTAGCTAAATTTCTTGAAGCTCTGTTTAAGCTCTCCCATTTGAAAAAGGTAGCACCTTTGATGAGCCTATGCAACAGAGAAAGATGGCACAAGCATTTCTAAATGGTACCTCCAAACCTCATGCAGGTTACATTGTGGAGCACATGTATCAATGTCGCCTACCGTGTGCGTGCGAAGTCTGGGTTTGTACATCGGCAATGTCCGGAGGTCACATGTCGCGAAGAACCGTTCGCAGTTGTTCATCCCGAGCTGCACTAGGACAACTCTCAATCTGAAGTCATCTCTAGCTTGATACGCAAGTGTATAGTAACATGGGCTGGTTTGGTTGGAGCTCAAAACCGAAAGAACCCGATGCAACTTCCCGTCAAGACCGACAGCACTGCTGGGAGGCCAGAGACGCATACTTTGCTTGCTTGGATCGTGAAGGTGTAGTTAAAGCGGGAGAAGAAGGTAAAGCATGCTCCTCAGACAGTAGAAAATACGAAGAAAACTGTGCAAAGAGCTGGGTAAGTACGCTGTTTTTTCAATTATTGGTGTGTTGCCCTGCCCTGACTTTGAACAGATCGAATATTTCAATCAACGGAGAGTGATAGCAGAAGCGCAGAAGGAACGGCTCGCACAGGCTAACATACAGGCTCAGAGCGTTAAGCGGTAGCGCTGTAAACAGGTGCATTTCATTGTAGACCCATGACTGAGTGATGGGCCTGATGTCGTTTCCTAGATGTCAAATATCTCTCTGAGTTTTCATATACATGAGAACGCCTTACTCGGTACTCGGCCGCAACTGAGGGGTGATATATGTTTCAAGTCATTTTCCATCTCCGTCATTTTCATCCTGGCATCCCCACATCAACTCGAGCTCATTTGTCGCGCACAGCACCTACAGACATAAAAAAACTGTTTCGTTAACAGTTCATCTGTTCGTTGAACTTGCACCGTTGAATGGCAGTTGCGATCTGATATCTGTTGTACAATAGCTGAACCTCTATCTCATGAGCCTGCTCGCTGAAATGGAGTCCCTCATTTCATCCGTCATACCCGGAAACACCGCCTGAGAGGAGCGCACCTGGAGTATCAATCTCAAGGCAAGCGGGTTGCCAATGAAAGCGTAAGTATCCATAGCGAAAGCATGGAGTTGATGTCATCTGACGATCAGTGATATCTCTTGATACTCACATCGGTACTTTTATAAGCTCCCGAACATAATCTGGTCTTCTTTGTTTCAGAGATGATCATGGCAATGGCTGGGAAGCTGATTACTCTGGCTGGGCGTGTTCGAGATGCTTCTCTGATTGATGCCCCCGTCTCTTTCATGTTTCTTATATACAAGGCTGTTCGTTTACCTGCAATAATCCATTACCACTCGATCCGTGAGATTTTATCATTCCGGATTCAAGCTACTTTTCGCAGCTTCTTCTCACGGAGTTCTATTTTGGTCCTTACCCCTGAAAGTCAGGCCACTACCGCCCAGCCTTCAAGCTTCAAGTGTTATGAGAACACTCGTGATCATCTCTCCACGGATTGATCAGATTATTGTAACCGGGTTATGGCCGCGGATGGAATACTTATAAGTAAAAACACCCACAGATGAGGGATCCCTAGCTTAGCTCCCTGGCACTCCTCAGAATGTTACCAACGAAGAGCGGCAGGTCTTATTCTGATTTCTTCGCCTCTGGTTTCCGTGCCATGATATCTCGATCTTCACGTCGCAGTTTCGCCATGACTTCATCTCCCAGAGAGAACGACCCCCCTTCCCAGTCTACGTCTACACCCAAATCATCACGCCGACATAGCAAAATAATTGACTTCGCAAGACGCCGTTCACGCCCGACTTCCATGATCTTATCCCCTTCCACTTCTTTTCAAACGACTTCCTCATCATTGTCTACCCATTCCAGTGAGCGTCACAAGCGACGGTCATCAATAATAAGCTTTTCGAATCGGCTTTTCGATCGCAAAGGTGCTACAGTTCTAGATAATTCTCTTTCCTTCAGTAGTTCTCCATCTAAAAATACCCGGGAACTGCTTAACTCGACGGAGATACTGGAAGTATGGATTACTGCCGGTGGTCCATATACGCCAAAGAGGTATATCCATCCTGTTACGATATTTTTGTGATGCACCCGCTGATTGATATTCGATTACCTTAGCTATGAGGATTCAATTGTGTTTCAACCAATTGATCCCTTTGCCTCATCGCCCGATTCGAAGTCTTTCTTCTCCGATTGGTCCACCGAGAGTCCTGTACCCTCAACGCGGTCGTCAAAGGCGCAGCGTGACTCCTTCCTTTCGCTCTCGGGATCGTCCTCTGATCGATCCTTCTTGCATCTCCCGAGTTTACGCCGTCGCGAGCGCCCTACCTCCGTACAGACAGTGCCCCTTCCACCCACGTCCCGCCGGTCATCCTATATCGCTTTTCCTCCCGCTAGTAATCGAGATTCGTGGGTGTTAGAGGAGAAAGCACTGGAAGAAGAGAACATGAACTACTGGCAAGGTTCCGGACTCGTTGAGGATATTGTTGAAGAACAGCCAGGATTGGACCCCGCCCAAAATATCGACTGGCGGCAGTTCCATCTGGACATTTTGCAACATGAGGCTTAAATAAACCTAGATGTATGTTTCGTGCTCCTTCCAAAAGGTCGATTCTACCTTATTACGAATATTCGTTGTATACACTATTACGAAGGTCCTTGTAATTGTAATCGGTTGTTGTACTCATAGTATGGATAATCTCCATATATTATTATAACTGCTATGATACCTTTGACCACTGGTTTGTACGTGCAAACCAACGCAACATATCCGTTGCGCGGACACTCAGAAATGATTCTTGATCCAAAGGTTTATACTAACTGTCATCCAGGCATTGATACATGGATAATTCCCTACGATTAATAACTAGAAGACAGCAAAATAGAATACACAGGTACATTACTAACCTCTTTGACAACACTGATCACCAAATCACTGTGAACGAAGCTTAAGTGTTAGGTAAAGGCTGGGTATGCGAAAGAAAAGATCAGTATCTTTCCTGATTCTGACGGATAAGAGCTACCCACGTTATACGGAAGATTAGAAAGATAGAAACAAGAATCGTTGCCCATTTTGCGTATGAAATCGATTCAATCTCAAGGTATGATAGTACATCTTCTCCAGCCACCGTACAAGACGCAGGCGTCGAAGAAGGATATGCACATGTGCAAGAGTTCAGCTGTGTCTGGCACAGGAAGGTTAATCCACGAAGATCCGACTGCAAAACCATGAGTTTGACTGGATGTTTCAAATTACCCTCCAACATACGTTCGTTATAAGTTCGAATGCGTATTTCTGATAGTCCATGAAATGGAACGAATAGTACCAAAATCTAGGAAGCGATCGGGCTTTGATACTGTAGAAACGGTCAATGTAGGATGTGACAACTTGAAGGCAATAGAAAAGGAAGTACGAACAAGTAGCCACCAACACTCATCCAAAATCCATTGATGCTAATGGAGTTCAATGGCTATGCACCAACACAAACAAAGGAGGGCTCACAAAGCAGATATTGCTAAAGCGGCTACGAATACAGGGAGGATTGAGGCAATCACAAGAACTTGGCTTTCAGCAACGAGAATTGCCAGGAAGAGGAAGGTAAGGAAGCGGAAGAAGGCAGCGGCTCCTGAGTGTAGACCCTGACGATGAAAGGATGTGAACGAGATATGTGCCGTGATTATAAATGAAGGAATGAAGTATACGTACGATTGCCCAATAGCAGATGAGGGTGAAAAGTACAGTACAGCCAAAAAGAAAAGGAATATTGACCAACGTATTCGCGATCACAAAAGGAAGTGCGCCATATAATCCATTTTTATTTTCCCTATAATATACTGATCTTTCCTCAAGAACTAGCCAAGTCGATTGAGCGACCCCCAGGTAAAAATAGTCATGAACTTACAGGTAGGGATTCCAGCAACAGACATCTGTTGACATGTTGTGTTAAATACTGACTTACAAGAACTTTAAAACTCACGAATGCTAAGAAGGCTACACTGTAGAAGTGAACAGATAATCTGTCGTTGATAGTAGAGTCCCTGTGACCAAGGCGGATCCATATTGTTCTATGAGGGATCAACAGAAATTCACAGTAAGCTATTCTACCTCACGCACGCAAGCATTAGACCCATGCCTGCAAACCATTGAACATAGGAAAGGGAAGAACATCATAAAAACACACCTCCGTACATTCCCGCCCGGACACCGTAAGCTAGAAGATTTCGAGAGTAATTCTTCATAGTCCTCTCTGCGAGAACGACAGTGTTCCAAAAGAGCGTTCCAAGGACTCCAGCCTTTCCGCTGCCATTTTTAGCGATGTCTTCCCGGCTCTGAACATCCTCCTCATACATAATCGACTGCGTTGAATATTTGATAGTGGAAAGATAATACTTCCGAAGGTCGTTTGCACTGGCAATTTTAGATTCAGTCGTTGCAAAATCATTGTTTAGGAAATTCATGGCGTGCTCAACCGGAGCATGCTGATATCATCAGTAAAGGAAATCAAATGGATGGACCAAGAACCTACAAATCTCTCAACCGGTCGACCCCATCGCTCAAAAAATCCTTCAAGGTCTTCGACAGGACCCGAGTAACATGTTTTGCCCCCCGCAAGCAGAAGGAGGTTTGTGAAGTGGGCAAGCGTTTCGAGTGATGGTTGATGTATAGCTGCGACAACGATTATACCCTCTGCGACAGCCAATGTTCTAATGGCAGATATAACCTCTCTCGCCGAAGTGCTATCAAGCTTGCATAACCATCAGTCAGGCTCTGCAACGAAAAGCAAAGACCTCACACCGGACGTAACCTCGTCGAGGAACAGGATGCGCCTGATTCAAGAGCATGAACAGTTATCCGTTGACACTATTGAAATATCGATCGAAGCTTACGGATATGTCACCATAGCGCAAGCAATTGTGACCCGACGCTTCTGTCCTAGTTATCAAGATGGCGTGAGCAGAAAGCCGAGGATAAATAAAGAAGAGGACCTTACCGCCGGATATCCCTCTTGAGATAGGTGTCCCGATTTGTCGCTCCGCACAAGATTCCAGCCCTAGCGCCACAATCACACGGTTGACTCGCTCAACGACCTCTTTACGAGACAACAATGGAAGACTGAACGGAACGTTGACGAAACACAGGTTTGCATCCGGGCAACAATGACTCACTGCAAACGGAGTGCGTAGGTTATGGATTCACGGACAGTCAAGACACCAAGGAGTGCATCTTGCTGCTCAACGAAATTCGATATGTGATGCATGTTATGAGCATCAATCAGACGATTATTCAGTCGCACCTATCCAAAAAAGTCGTGAGAAATGGGATCCAGAGATATCATAATTATCCTCTGACACTGGACTCACAAAGGACTTGCTGGTAGCATGCTTCCTGAACGCCATCACATCAAGAAGTGTGGTCTTCCCTTGGATTGGAACATCTGTCAGGCTTCACTTGTTTAAACCGAGAGCTAAGAACTTGCCTGCACCAGATGGACCCTTGAAAAGTAGCACCGTGTCTTTTTTGTGAAACTTCCGGTTGTAGTGTACTCACCATGATTGCCAGGAGCTCTCCTGCCTTCATTTCGATGGAAACATCATCGAGTAATTTCTTCGGTGCGCCACGTGTGCCTGCAACCTCGTAACTCAGATGCGAAAAGGAGAGGACAGAATTCGCCATGTGCAACGTGCGCGTACGCAGGGAGGAAACGGATAAAATGTGTGAGGCCACCGACGGCTTTTAAGGGAAAATTGGATCAGCATGTTGATGGACTGAGGGGAGCGTTTGATTGCGTCTAATGTAAACTAGCAAGTGTTTAATCGGGTTAGACATGTTCCAATTTCTGTGGTAGGTGGAGATAATATACTCATAAGTGTATCGAGCATTAACTGACAGTCGAATGTGCTCATACCTTTCCATTTGGTGATTCCCCCGTTTAGGATAACTTATGTAAGATACTCGATGTTATAGGATCAGAACTTCCCAGTAACCCGTCTCACATTTCGCACTGACAAGTATGTAAGTATTGAATTATCTCTCTACGAGAAAGAGGCCCCGAGTCCGCAGCATTGGCAGTGAAGCTTTGAAGAGTCGTTATTTCATGCACTCGAGCTGAATACGTGGGACTGGGAGACACCAAGCTATAGTTAGCATGGTGAGAAATTCAAACCGCATATTTCAAATGATGGGTGAAGGAGACTTGACACGAGGCTTGGAGATAGTAATACATACTTATTTCTTATTTGTTTGACAGTCAAGTGATTTTACATACATAGTTTGGCTTCGGCTCGGGGATTTCCGGCCTGTAATAAATGATACTTAAGGCCTTAAGGTTGGATTGTGGCAAGAGCGGCGTATAGCCGACCTGTTCATTGTCGTTTTGCGTAATAAATTGTAATAAAGTTGACATTGCTGGAAATTTGTCAGGCTCTTACAATCTTCGGTACGGTCAATGCATTTTCATCTATGATACATGGGTATACCCGGCATAGTGGCTCTGGCGGGGCAGTGAACAATGCTGTCGAAGTGAAGATCAACGCAGTTGACTTGTGACAGAATTAATGATTGACCGCTCAGTGCTCAGCGCTCATATATCATGTTACTCAAGGATCCAGATACATTGGAGATCGTGTAGGAGCAGAAAACAAAAAAATAATGATAGATCGTAAGTTCGTGGAAGACAAAAATAAAAACGGCAGTCAAAGAGATGTAGGATACGTACGAGGATTAAATAAAAACGGTCATGAAGAGATGAGGAAAGAAGATGAGTTGAAAAGATCGTAAGTCATGCTGAGCGTGTAGGGTGCAATTTCAGGCAGCCTGTCCCTGGTATTTCTTGATCAAATCGCGCAGCCTAGCTTGTCCGAACGCCATCTCTCCTGCATTTCCAGGTTTGGAAGATGAAAGAGGGACCTTTGCAGGAGCCTGCCCTGGTATAAGTCTACCAGACTCTGGTCGTGCTTCACTGATTATGTGAGGCAATTTGATTGCAGGAGCTTGAGGTTTAGCAGAGGTTGGACGTGCCAGGGAGGCTGTGGAAGAGAGTGTAGGAGTTGCATGGGAAGACGAGATGATGGCAGGCACAGAGGTCGATTTGATTATAGGCCGTGGGCGCTTGCCTGCGAAATCAACCGATTTAGGCTCGGGGTTTGGTGGGAGAGTAGTTGGAGGACTGATGGTCAGAAGCGACTCAACGGGTGTTCGCGCAGTAAGTTTCGGTGTAAGATGGGAGGGATCAGTGGTGCTGTCATTTACCGGTATATCTTTGATTAGAGGGTCTGGAACACGATTCGGTAAAGGCTTTGACGGTGTGAGGTTGAGCTTGGGTGATTGGGAACTGGGGCCGGCAGCCCCAGTTGCCCAGAAGGAAGTGATAGCCTTTACCCTGCCTCCGCGTCCTCCGCGCGCAGATCGTACATCATACTTGACCTCGAGGTCGTGTTGAGGGGTGGCAAGACCCGCCGGACACGGTGATAGTTGTACAGGCTTCTTGACATTGTGAGATTTGAGTATTGCGTTGGGTAATTTGGTACCAGCATTGATGTTGTAGTCTTTAGCACCAAGTACATCAACAACCCCAGCCGATGGAGGGGGTACCGCCTTAAGATCCGTTCGAATAGATGGTGTCATTGGTGAAATAGGGAAGGTTGACTTAAAAGCAGGGGAAGCGTCCTTGAGCCCCGGCGAACGGCGTGGCTTGTTGTCCAGTGGAGTACCAGCTTTAGAGGTTGGCGTCCAAACTGAGCCCGACCAGATATCGGTAACATGTTTAGCCTCTCGTACTACTGTCGCATCCTTCGGAAGGGGTTTGAGAGGCAGTTGCAGCGTTCCAGGTTTAAACGTCCCAATTGGCACAAATCCAGATGAACGAGGGTTGGGGGCGGAAGCGCCACCGTCTGGAATACCTTTAGATTCAACGCCTTTGATCGGCTGGCTTGTGCCGCCGTCAGAGACAGGAAGCGGACTGGGATTACTCTCCGCGAATGGAGGAATCTCTCTTGAGACGGCAGGGCTAGGTGGGAGTACATCTTCCTCAGGCGGGACGTCTGGATCAATCGCTCCCAACCACGCTGCAACTCTACCGCTCGCAGCAACCGTTTTCTTCTTCCTCGCATAATGACTCTCCCCATCTTTCCCCCGATCTTGCCTCTTGTCCTTATCTTTATCCTTCTTTCCCTTCTTTTTCCCTTTCTCCCCTTTGTCCTTCGAATCTTTCCTCGAGCCTGCCGAAGTAGTCGATTTCCCCGCCCTATGCGTCTTCTCATCCGAATCATGCTCCCCATCCACATCCAGCATCCCATTTAACTCTATCTCCTCACGATCAATCCCGATCCGTTCCCCAGCAAGTGTTAAACTTGAGATCGCAGAATCATTCAATGGGCCATCAGGTACAGTGTCTTTGCTCGTTGGAATGTCAATAGGCTTCGCGCCAACGATGCTCCACACAGGCCGTCGTTCAGTCGTGAGTTCCATCTTCCTCGTCCCTACCTCGGCGAGGAGCCGCTTTTCCAGTGCATCGAGACCGCTCTCTGCCTTCCCATTCAGATGTAACTGTGCCCTAAACTCGGCAGATTTGGATTTGGAGGGCAACTTGACGGGCGTCACTGCGGCCATGGGAGTTTTAGGCGCCTTGGGCTCAGTCGGTATCGGCGGCGCGTTGGCAAAGAAGTCGTCAATTTTAGTCCGACCGCTCGGCTTCGTGGTTCCCTTGTCTTTAAATTTCGCTTTCTTTGTAACTGGCGGGGGAACCGGAAGCGTTTTATTGATATCTGGCTCTGCCAGTGGACTATCTTGCACTTTGATTGGGTAAACGGTGGAAGAGACGGGTACCAGTTCGGGATCACGGGCCTCGAACGCGGTTTTTGGAATATCAGACGAAAGATCGACTGTGGATTTCTCCACCTCTTCAGCCATGCGTTCGAGCTCTTCAACACTCTCGCTCTTGGGCAGTAAGTTATCAAATGGCCGTTTGGGAGAAAGGCACGGGCGAGGTGAAAGCACGAGCGGCTCTCCCATCGCTTTGGGGAAAGATACGGCTAAATTCAACAGAGGTGCAAGTATCGGGGACTGAGGATGGCCCAGGTTCAGTTGTTCTGGAGGAGTCGGAAGTGGTATCTGTGCAGCTGCCATAGGAGACGCTGCAAGTGGGAATCGATGCGACTGGGGAGAAACGGAGCGATGGCGGGAGGACATTCGGAGGTGTTGTGTGACTCTTGTTGCTCGTTCTCCTTTGCCTTCTTCAGGTTCTATGTTCCCGAAGGGGACAAGCAGATGTTGGGAAGTTGGAGGTGTGAGCTCCGCGCCTAACCCGGTAACATAAGACGAAAGGGGCTCGTCTATTGGACCAGCGCTCATGGGTCGTGCTGGGATGTAGGCAGGTATATCGACATTAGGGGGCGGAGGGAAGTAATATTGAGGTTCTGCACCTTCGAGAGGAGAGAAATGATGGTTGTCGATGTGAGGCGTGTGAGATGGAGGTGAAGGGAGCCAGACTTGGTTCTGAACCGGGTCGAAATAGGGTGTGGGTATAGGTGGCAGCATCATCAGTCCAGGATGCGCGTGCAGACTTTGGAGATGATGAGATAAAGGTGCAGATTCAGGAGGAGGATATGGAGTAAAATTAATGGACTCTGGTATCGCATTTGGATGAACGATTTTTATGGGAAGATCTAGGTGAATGTCCTTGCTACGGTGCCACTTAGAATGGGCGGAGATGGCTCAGAAGTTAGAAACGACTTACGTGCCAAGTCCCATATTGATGGTGATTCCAAGGATACACTGCACCTCGAATATCGATTCGGATGTGCGGTTTTCTGACTCGTCCCCTTCATAAGGACCAGCATGAACCCCTCGTGCATGTTGGGGCACATCGAAAACAAGGCTTGCAACTCCTTCTGCACCAGGTACTATAATGTACTCTGGACCGCGGAATAACACAGAGGTAAGGCTATCAGATATCTGGAGAGGCGAAGTTTCGCCAGGTCTTATACCCGGCAACACCAACGAACGGGTCAACGATAGTGTCAATCCAGTATTCTGCGAATCCCCAGGTAAAAAAGTCGTGTCGGATGTATCATGTAACAATATACCTTCTTGCTGGAATGGTTCTTGACCTGAAACTCCAAGCACGCACTTTCACCAGCTACAACGATCCCACCCACAACTCTGGCCTGTGCCCAAATCTTTCCAAATTCCCCGACAACGACTCCCTCGGGCATCGTCCGAGAAAAATCTTCCTCAAAACTCTCAACAACTTCAATCTCTCGTTTGCAAGCAACGAGCGCCTTTTCTCCCTTCCACACCACTCCAACAGTTGCGCGGAGTTCATACCGAACTCTCGCGAGGTCAGAACCAAAGTTGATCGAAGATGGGGCAGACGAAGGTAGGGGGATGCGAAAGAGAAAGGTTGAGATACCGCGGCGAGCTTGATGATAGTGTGGGGGATAAGGAGGGTCTCCAGGAAGTGGGTGAGGTTGAACTGCGTTAGAAGGTGGAAGGTCGGGTCCTTGAAAGAGACGTCGACTATGCAAAAATGTTGAAGTAGCAGAGTGGTCTCGAGACGTTAACTCTGCATCATCCTGGTCGAAGATATCACAATTTCAAACAGATTGAGCACTCACCTTGCACGGCGAAAAGTTCTATCATAATTACACCGATCCCAAGGCCCTTATCAGCTCGACATTCAACCTCCATCTTCCCAGCAACAAATTTTCCCGCGACATAGATCTGATGGCCAAGTGTCATTGAGACCTTGACCTTCGGATGGTGAGGGGAAGAGTTCATCGGCTCTGGCCGAGTCTGCGTCGAGATGACCATTGTAATGAATACTGATCGCTGGCGAATATGGGTATAGCGATACACAAGTTTGAATTATGGATACAGGAAAAAGAAAACAAGCCAGAGAGGGCAATCAAACGATAAGTGGATATGAATGCGAGTATTTACAGAGAACTACGAGGGGCTCCATGGGATTCATGGTTGTCGGGAGCTTTAGTACTTCGCCATCGTGGGTGTGGAAGAAGTGGAGGACGGTGGCAGTGCCGCCTGTCATTTTCATGGAAGAAAAAGAAGTCAATCAACAGTCAATTCAACATCTGTCACTCCAACATGCATATTGAGTGCTGAACTGTGAACAGCTACATATCCTGTCGTAGTACTGAGTAATAGAGAAATGATGATACCCTGGTTAGACTTTCTACGTGATTTCTTGACCAGATTTATTGGTTTCTTTCGACCTTTTTTCATGAGGGGTTCGACTCTTATATTGCCCCAGTCCGTGAGCCAGTCGTCTGTCGAACACAAGCCGAATAGCGTCCTGTCCGAGTTACACCCTGTCCCGCCCACCGCATGAAATCCTCAGGTCTTATGGTCCAATCTGCCTTTGAACTTTTGCCCCTTGACTCGGAACTCATCGATCATCATCCATGGCACGCATCCAGAACTCCATATCACTTCAAGATATTATTTGCTTTCAAAAGTAGTCGAAATTTCCGGTTTTTTCATGAACAGGGAATTGCAATATTTGGAAGTAAATTGGAAATTACAAAACATTGGTTTTTAAGGAGTGCGCTGCTTTTTGAAGTATATTGGGGCTGAAGAATGACGTAGGGCCATGTTTTACTAGCGCCTGGGGGCGGAATCTCCAATTTCCGGAAATTTCTGGCTGGAAGAGGCTGGAAGCGAGTCGAGGTGCTGGGCGGGGGCCGCGGCCATTCATTTAGTCATATGACTGTGAGAATATATATTCAAAAAAGTGGCGAGACTGATCTTGACTCTCGAGAAACACCAAAAAGTCTGCCGTCCTCTCGGTCCTTGTTTCTTGTCAACATGTCGAAGCGCTTCATCATATACACCCCAGAGGACGTTGCGGATCATAAGACAGCTTCGAGCTGCTGGGTCTCCCGTCGAGGCAAAGTTTATGATGTGTCTTCATTCCTTCATGACCATCCAGGAGGTGACGACTATATCCTCAAGTACGCGGGGCTGGATATCGACGAAGTGATGAAGGACAAGGATGAACACGATCATTCAGACTCTGCCTATGAGATGTTGGAGGAGTACGTGATTGGCAGACTTGGTACGGGCACGACGACTGTGAGCGACGGTAAGTTTCTTGTTTTTCCCTATGTTTTATATATACTCACACATAGGTAAAGACTGGGAAGCTATGGACGACTTCCATCCTGACGATACCGATGAAGCCCAGGATTTCGAGAAGAATCAATTTTTGGATCTCAGGAAGCCATTGCTGAGACAGGTTTGGGAGGCTAATTGGAGGTACGTGTCTCAGACTTAATGTTTCTTAATTTATTGAAAGTATGTTCTAGTAAAGCATATTATCTGCAACAGGTGCACCAGCCTCGCCACCTCGCCGAACCAGCGCGTTTCTTCGGACCTGACATCCTCGAGGTGTGTCGTATCATACTTTCTCTAGCAGCTGCTGACATCATCTAGTTCAACACTAGAACAGTGTGGTACGTCGTTCCCCTCTTCTGGGGTCCAATAGCCACCTACTTGTTCTTCCGATCGGCTCTGCAATGGACTTTCCTCTTGCCAGCCTTCACCGCACAACCCATGCTACCATGGAGTGCGCTATCCTTGATCCCTACAATTAGCTACGCCAAGACTCTGGCATGTTTCGTTCTAGGCAACCTGATTTGGACCCTCTTGGAGTACCTCTTCCATCGTTTCCTTTTCCACATCGACTACCTCTTGCCCGACCACCCTGCTTTTCTTACACTCCACTTCCTGATGCATGGGGTACACCATTATTTGCCGATGGATAGGTATGTCCCGTGAATGATCCTTTCCAAAATTTCTTGTTCGAGGAATATTCAGACTGCGGCTTGTGATGCCTCCGGCATTGTTCTTCACGCTCCAGACGCCCATGACGCGCCTCGCCCACTTCTTGTTCCCTCCTGCAATGGCTAATGGCATCATCTCTGGGGCCTTCACCTTCTGTAAGTTTTCTCCTCATCGTTCGACATGTCAATTCATCCAAATCTTCGTCAGACATCTTGTATGATTGCATGCATTATGCGTAAACATCTCCCATCTCCTCGTTACTTAACAATGCTGATGACATGTCCAGCCTACATCATACCAGACTACCCGCCTATCTCAAGGAGATGAAGAAGTATCATCTCGCTCACCACTATAAGAATTTCGACCTCGGATTTGGCGTCACAAGTACGACTTGTCCATCCATGTCGTATCATTAAACAATTCTCACCTTTCTTCTCTCCTCGCAGGTAAAATTTGGGATATCGTCTTCAACACCCTTCTGCCAGTATGAACTTTCGTTGCTAGACGACTATGATGGACTCCCTTTCTCCAAGTCCGTAGACTCGAGGAAGATGATGGGAAAACTCGGCCTCTTACTGCACCCTACTTTTTTGATACCCCTTTAGCCGTGATTCTACCTTAATATTATATCTACTTGATTCATATATACTGACATCTTGCGTTCGGCAACAACTTCAGTAGCAAGACTGAACGTGCAGTAGCAGTCGGCGCAGGAAAATTCTGGATATGTCCCAATTTAAC
>JAGGAX010016788.1:0-23006 GCA_017657335.1 Termitomyces titanicus | reverse complement strand
TGTCCATTTCATTGTTTCTAGGTATGTTGTATGGTTCGTTAGCATACACATAATACAATTTCATTGTTTCTAGTCTTGTCGACGCGCCGCCTTGCGATTCGCGGTCTACGGCCTAACAAGAGTCAGATCAAGTGACATTCCAAGAACAACATTCTCGATACCATCTGTTTGGGGTAGTTGATGGACTTTCTCATACTCCTGAATGCAGTAAAAGAGTCTAATATGATATGCTCTGAAGGAGCACCAGACAAAGGTTGATGCAGCAGGGCTTTCAAGAACACCCTCTATGACATGTCAAATAGACTGGTGAGCAAAATCAGGCACCTCAAAAACAGGTGCCACAGCTTCAGAGGCATGTTTGATTCCATTGGTGGGGACAGAAATTTTGAGTGTAGAATGAATCCAGCCATCTTTGACCAAAATGGTGAGTCAGATGTTTGTGATGATGTAGAACAGCTGTCATCAAGCTGCTTGCTATCTCGAAGAATGTAATTATGGACAAGATGGTCCATCTCAGCATCTGATTTGAGATTTGAGCCACTAGTTTCCAATCCTTCATTAAAGATAATGTTGGATTGAGAAAAAGAGAGAAATATGCAGTCTTTGCAGCTTACAGTGATGAGCCAAGTGGGTTGAACCATTTTCAATTATCATTTGTGTGTGAGGTCACAAAATTAGAAGAGTTCAACCCATTAGAAAGGGAATATGATTTGTTAGATGTATAGGATGGTGGGCCATCTGGATATACATGATAAATACTAGATTGTGTAGTGTATTCTCTGCTATTTTATGCCTGGTTGGACAAATCATGGGATGGGATTGGTGTAGGCTCATGAATTGGAGGCGTTGGGGATCAAACAATGGTGGGTGGTGGAGGTGGGAGGATATCACAGTACCATTTAGGGAGTCTAATATGATGAGACGGCCATCCTGAAGGACAAGGTGGTAGCAAAGGTGTTTGAGGCTGCTCAGTTAAATGATACTGAAGCTTCAGAGTACAAGAGCCCACCAGATCCTCTTCTGTGGATGCCTCCCTCTTCTTAGATTCATCTCTTTTGCACCGCTTCCTCTGGCTTGGACCTGATTCCTGTTCCTGGATATTGAACTGCCAAAGAATATGTGCATAGTTAGTTTTGAGAGCTTTGCTATATTACCAGTTCATGGAAATTGCTATTGAGTTATCAAATTTCTGACAGCATCCAGCATGTAGGCATTGAGCAGTTGTATTTTAACGTGACAAGAGTTCAATGAGATGGGCTCAAATGATTATCATGTGACTGCAGTCACAGATGGGCCTTTGCTTCTTCAAGTTACAACAACATGCCTGCTCACTCGAAATCTACAACGCTCACATATATAGACAAAGTACTCAATTGCCTTCAGCCTCTACTAGCTGAAGAAGATAGGTATGTGATCTGAATCTTCTAAAGGAACTTGTCAAAAGCTCATTTTTAGCAACAATGATCTTGCTATTTATCTGAAAATGGCCTGGTGGATCCCACTTGCGATAGACCCTTTTCTCAATCTGAGTTATGTTCTAATAGTGGGAATGCAGCAAGTAATATTGAGCCAAGGTTAGAAGAGCTATTGAGGGGTCTGAGCAAGGATCCAGACAATCTCCAATTTTTCATCAAGAAGGTTTGTCAATATATGCACTATTTTGAGTGATATATGCTACTTAATGTACACAGCTTGAATCTACCAGCAACTCCACAAAAGCTAATAACACTTCCTCTCTCAAGCCTGCTATTGTCCATTACCTGAAGGAAAACCCAGATGATGAAATACAGATCAATATTCCAGGCACCGGTGGGAAGGCAGTCCATGGCTTCAACAACCAATTCACTGCCTGTCATCTGTGTCCCATCAAGAAGTTGGAAGAGTTTGATGTTAATCCTGTGTGAGTTTCTCCATGATTCAAGTTAACTCATAGTACACAGCCAACAGAGTTTTTATAGACAATGTTAGTGAGGGCAAGCCTGAATATGTCATCATGGCTAAGGACTGGCCTTCATTCTTCTATGACATCAATCAGGTTGATTCAGACAATATTATGAAGGGTTTTATGTGGGGATCTGTCCTTGTGCAAGTGAGTAATTTTGTGTTCAAGCTTGTTTTAAGCAGGACAAAGCTAATCTGTCATTTGGTACAGGTATACCATCATATCTATACCAGTCCCTCATCCTCAATGTCTGGCACACAAAACACAACCAAACTACCCAAGGCTTATGTTCATAACCTCAAAGAGGTGACAGGCCAAACAATTGCTTATGCCGCTGTCCAGGTATACATATCATGATATTGTTTACATTACTCATTGTGTCACTGTGACCAGGCTCATTTTGCACTTTCCTCCACTGAAAAGTGGAATATCAAGGATGGCAGCTTCGACCTTCAATGTTTCTTCACAAAAATCATCACCGTCTTTGAAACACCCCCAAGGATTTGTGGGCAGTTGATACTTTGGATTGGTGGAACAAGTGAACTGTCCTTTACTCAAGTATCCTCATTCTGATGAGATCTTTCAGACAAATGCCAGATTTGGTCACAAAAAATGAAATGTAAACAAGGAAGGAAGTTGTGAATGCCAGATGATAGCAGTAACAATGAATCTGATGAGATACTACACCTTTTGAAGGCGTGAAAAGCAGAAGCAAACAAGGTGAGCTCCATGTACCTCAATATTCAATATTTACAAGGTTTGTTGTTAGGAGACGGTCCCTCAAGAAGATCTGGATGGCAAGCCTGTCAACAAAAAGAACAGACACAATGACTCAGACAATAGTGATGAAAGTAACTCAGATAGTGCCTCAGATAGTGATGACTCAGATAGTGACAAAGAACCTCCCAATAAATTAAAGTGTGGTGAAAACAACAACAACAATCCTTCCTGCCACCATGCCAGCGCAGCAATGACCGTGACCGTCATCAGCATCAATCACTCTTGCATCATGAGAAACCCAACCTCACTCAGTGCAAGCCATGCTCATCATCTTGTGTTCAGCAGACCCAGGCCTTGTCTCCTTGAGTCAATCACGATCCACTTGGTGCAACCATGGCAATTGAAAGTATTGTAAAAATAATCCTGATAATTTCAAAATTCTATTTCAATCTTTGTGGCCAAGCTATTGTAAATTGACTCCACAATAGTATTTCAATGGTCTGTGCAATAAAATCAAGGAAGAAATCATAATACTTGTTCAATTTCTTTTCAAATATCGAAGGAAATTAATAAATATTAGAGAATGTCAAAAAAATGAATGAATTTTATCATTCCTTCCTCAATTTTGTTCAAGATTTTATTGCACAGACTGCTAAAATAACATTGTGGAATCAATTTACAATAACTTAGCCATAAAGATTGAAATAGAATTTTGAAATTATTAGGATTATTTTTACAATATTTTTACATTGTTTCCTGCACCCAGTGATTGTACATTGGTGATGGTGGGAAAGGCATGTGCCAGAGAAGTTGTTGAAGAAAAATCATGAGGTCATGACAATACCCCCCCTCCAGTGTCAAGGCCTTCGAGATGTGTAGTGATCTCTGAGTGTTTTTGGAGGCAGGGGTGTGAAAATGATTTGGTCAACAATATAAGCCAAAAATTTTAGCTTCACCTCCTTTGTTTTCCCCCCACTAACCTCACTATGTTCATTCCCAACATTCCCAAGATCATGCTCATGCCCTTTCATGGCAACAATATCACTGTCTAGTTATTGAATGAAGAGAAACAAGGTCAATTAGACCTCAAGAACAACATGGCTTGAGTTGATGCCTGGCTTATGCATTCTGTCTGGAGGGGTCTTCAGCACCATTCTAACCCTTCACGGATTGTGCAGGAGCCCCAATGCCTGCTCTAACTTTGGGTCCTGGTGTGACCTCAGAGCATTCCTCAGTGATGCTCCCTGCTGTTGAGGGATCCATGCACCAGTAAGTGTCTGGCTGTCTTGGGGTTCCTTGCAGCTGAGGAGATGTAGTGTGACATATATCACCATTGTAACAACACCTGCATCCTGGTTATGTCACAACTTGGCTCACAAGAGATTCTCAGAGTATGTAAGCTGGGATAAGCACCTGAAATGCTCCCTCAAGGCAAGGTGGAAGAAAGAGTCAGCTAGTGTTGCAGGGAAGGGGGATAAAGCTGAGGTGAACCAGGCTGAGGTGAAGGGTTTGGGGGCAGTAAGGTCAAGCAATCAGATGAGCATGGATGAGCAGCTGCAGATGACTGGGTGAGGTGATGTCAAGGTATTCAATAAGGCAGTAGTATCCCCAATGCGAAAACAATGGCCGCTAATTGTTGGAAAGTTACCTGGAGATAATATATCCCTCAGGTGTGCAAATAATTTGCAAGCCATTAAAGCAATGAAACCTTTGGAGGCGTGTTGATTACAAGCCATGGGTTGTGTGAAATCAATCCCATTCAACTCTGCATGAACATGAAGTGCCTCTATGGGGTATATTTCAGATGCAAAGAATATGGCCAGGGAAGATCATGTTGAATATGCCAAGAACGCAGGCCTGAGATCTTATTGGATGCTGTAGAACTTGCCTCATTACCAGCCATAAAGAACGTCCTCGTTAGCGGGCAGAGCAGAGGACAAAGGAATGTCATGATTCTTGCAGAAAGCGAGGAAGTCAACAAAGGGAAAGAAAGGAAAGAATGGGAAAATGGGACATGTAAAGGGAGAATGGAGGTCCCCTGACAGGCATAATACCCATGAGTGTCAGGAAGTGTAACAATGAAGTCTACACATGCCACACTCCAGTGCTCCACAGGGATAGGAAGGGGATGGAGCACCATCTAGCTTGCCAGTGGCTGAGTTTCTTGGCCATCCAGAAATACTGAAGATTCTTATAGTCTGTCCAAACTTTGAACTTGTGCCATGCACCCTCAAGGAAGTGTCACCATTCTTCAAAGGATTGGATGATGGCTAGCATCTCCTTGTCATAAATCTTGTAGTTTGCTTGACAGCCTTCAGGCTCTTTAAGTAGAACACTACAGAATGCCATTTACTGTCCCCCTGGGACTGCTGATACAGGACTGCACCCATTGCAAAGTCAGAGCTGTTGGCTTCAACATGGAAGGGGGAGTAATTGTAGGAGAAAAGGAGGACTGGTTGGGAGATAACTGTGGACATGAGGGCAGCAAAGGTGGCTTGCTGCAAGGCTCTCCACTGCCAATCCATGTCTTTGAATGTGAAGTCAAATAGAGGACAATGATCAGGCCCAGATACTCCATCGGTCAAAGTCTTGACTGATTTGCTCCTCTCTTGTTCACCATGCTCTTTCCTCCCTCACTGGGAGCTACATCTCCCTCGACAGTATGTTACGTTGCTCCATGTGCATGGAAGAAGCCTGAGAGAAGCGCAGAGCATTGGTCTTGGAGCATGCCGCCATACGCACTTGTCATGTAGGGCACCTCCCTTTTGTGGACATTGACCTGTTGGATTAGCCCCCTTTGGCATTCCCTCATAGAGAGGCCCTCTACAAGGATGTCAGAGGTGAGTGTGAACTCCTGCAGAGAGATGGACATGAAGGCAAGTTCACCAGCACTCCAGACCCTGAATCTCCAGACGAGGTTATTTAGGTAGGTGATAGGATCTATGCTGTGACTCTGTATGCCCTGCCAAGTGCAGCAGAGATATGGGCAAGCCAGATTACATCTCAATGCTTGGCCCAGGCATTTGCAGCAAACTCCCAGCCTAAGCCCTTCCATAGCTCCATTCCTCATCACCTCCATGACTTTGAAGATGTGTTCTCCAAGGTGTCGTTCAATGTGCTCATTCACATCTGTCAGAGGAGAAATCACCAGAAGTGGCTTTGCAGGTGACTCTCAGGGACACTCATTGAATTGCAACTCCTTAACAATCTGACTTATATTTAGAAACAATGAATATATGGGGTACTCAATGGTTTTTTTGGCACTGGGCTTTGCGACTCTGGAGGGGGGGAAGCTTCACCTGCAGGTTATCCCAGCAACGATGGAAACCAAAGTTATGGAGACAGGCAGATGGTGAGAGGCCAATGTGAGCCAGAGAGTGTCTGGATGTCTTCTAGCCTCTCCATCAATGATTGAAGGTCCGCCATGCTAGAGACAGTCAGCTCTCTAGACACCTCCTTAGCCTTGGGTGCTCTCCTGCACTCTTATAGAGGCCTGCCTCCCAATAAATTAACCAAATTTCATATTAGGAAATTTGTTTTTTCTTTTTTTCTTTTGACACTACTCAAGCAATCTGTACTAATAATAACTTGTTCCTTAATGTGCCCAATGTACAATTGAAGTCAACAATGTCCTGGATTCAATAGAGTAGTGCACAATTTTGACAAAATAAATTAAAGTATTCAAGGACCATACATAGGTAGATATATAAGAACAAGAAAACAGATGTCTTGAAGGAGGCTCAAATGGACTCAGAAGATTTACAGCTAGTGCATTAGAGTGACCATGCAGGAGTGACATCCAATCAAGCACCTTCAGGCTGACTGGCAGCCAGAGAAGAGATTTGGAATGAGTTCATTGTGTTGTGTACACCTGCAACTGAAAGTGGCCCGTGAACAAGGGCAATTGTCAATGCTGGGTAGACAAACTACAGTAGAGGGTGAATGTGTGTAGAATCATGAAAAAGATGATACACACTGAGATGCACGTGTAAATTATTTCAATACCATAATTTGCAATGGTTGCAGCAAATTGATCAGGACTGGTTGCACTATTCATCACAATGAAAAGCAGCTGAAGACCTGTTTATCACTCCATGAATGGAAAAAAAAATCTTTAAAGGTAATACCTGGAGTACAGCATAGACAGCTCCTGCTTCCACCAAAATGTATAGGATGCGCCACACTGTAAATAGTTGGGACTGTGATATGCCCACATTTCTATGTAAGAATTTCATGTGTGCCCTGTCATTGAAGGGTTTTGTAGTAAGTTTAGCAAATGTCCAAGCAATGGGCAATGACATACCATAATGTCCAACTGATGAAAGATGTGGCAACAAGGTTTGTGAGGAATGACAATATGGCAGGTACAAGGAATAGGAGGTTATAAAGGGTAGTGTTGGCTAGAATTTCTTCCATAAGGAAATTAGGGTTTGAAAAAATCCCAAGGTATAGAAGTGTGACAACTATGGGGTCCAGGGTATCAGCTTGCACAAAATATCAAGTCATAGACTTCACACACTAAGAGTGGACAGGCAGAGTCCAATTGAAATATACAATGCCCATCGTCGTTTCTCAAAGACAACCCATGCACGCCATATGATGAAGGCGTCATTGATGACAGGCTAAGGAAATATAGTCAGCTCAAGATTGTTGAACTTGGAAGTTGAAATCTCACAGGAATGAGGTCAAACCAGTTGTTGGCTATATTCCATTTCCCAAGTGTATCATTGATGTTGTCAACACGCTGGATCAGAGGAATACCATTGTTATTGAAGAATTGATATCCAACCATTATGGACCCAAATTGCACCACCAAATATCCATTGAAAGCAACAACACCCAGGCAGATAATTGCTAATTGTGACATGGAAGACCATATTTGACGACAACACCTAATAGACATAGTAAATCAGGATGGGTGTATGTGGTCTTCCAAAACGTCTCCCACCTAGCAGACGAGTAGAAAACCATAATTGCAATTGGCATAAACATGCCTGTGGAACATTCAGTATATCACATTAACATTGAGGGAAAAGCAGACCATAACACAAAGAGATAGATGTTGGTATTGTGATCCAGTTGATGAACAGATCGTTCCCTATGTTTTGGATAATTTGTCGTTCTTCGGGGGTCATGGATTGGCCCAGATAGGATGACACGTAATGAGTGAGGGAAGATTGGTGGAAATGATGTGAGAGAGAGAGGCTTGTAATCAGTCAATTGTGCTTTTGAATATAGTTTAAGAAAAAGTGGAGACACTGGAAGAGCAACCAGGAAACAGCAAAGTAAATGAGAGGAGGGCAAGGTGATGTTGGTGTAGGAAAGTCCATTGTTAAATATCGCAAACTTGAACAAGTGTTAATAATGATCTCATGGACGAATCGGTCGCCAGTATGTAATCCAGGGCCCTTGCTCTGCAACAGATGTTGGACAGGAAGAATCGAACGTTGAAGCAATGATGGGCTATTACATAGATAGACAATGTTTCACGATACATGTGGTGTAAAGAAATGTACAATTGAGTTCCGTGGTAGTTGGAGAATTGAAGGAGACCATGGGAAGGATATGGGGTTCTTACCTTTACCGGCATTTGAGTTGGCCGCTCATCTTGAAATCTTCTGAGCGAGATGTCTTTAGACTCGTCGTAAAAAATTGAATATATTCGGTCTTGACAAAGATTGCATCACCGTGGCAACAACAGAGAGAATGGACCCATGAGTATGGATACCTCCCACGGACGTCAAGGATAGCGAGATCGGCATGCAATACTGTGAGTTAAACAGTTTCTAATGAGAGATCAGAGAGAAAGCTTGGAAGAAGAGGAGAAGTAGACATACCTCGCTTGAGACGTTTTCAAGGATGTTCTCTTCGAATGCGTCAGCCAGTTGGGTGAAACGGCATGGCCGCCAAACATTCCGCCCTGATAAAGAATAACAAAATGGGATAAAGGGCACATTGGACATACCGTGAAGGCCTGAAGGCAAACCTTGCATGGAGATGATATTTTCTGTATTCTTGTGGATGTGAACTTGATGGCAGCTTCGACGGCCTTTAGTCCCAGAGTGTTAGAAGTAAACGATCCAAAAGAATCCAAAGCGGTGGTATGGAATCACCGGAAGCAAGCGTTCAAGGCCCGTACAAGGCGATGCTCAAAGTCTAACTGTATCTTGATCACTGACCTCATATCACATTCATAGCCCACAGCAGTTCACGATTCTGATAGCAAATGCATCTCTTGTCATGTATGGAACAACGCTCCGCGGTGTGTTCCCTTCACTCTTGTGCATAGTATTAGTAATCTCGTCTGCAGACATCGCTTTCCTAGACTCTGTCGCGGTTCTCGGCCGGAAACCTTTGTCCTCACCGTCAGACACCTGACACACGCACCTGTCGAGTATTTCACGCGCTCTGCTCCGCTCCAATCGACATTCATTCTGGCTCCCACCATGCGACCTTCGTCAACCACACCTGTGTCTCTCCAGTAGAGATACAGATGCACCACGCCTGCTCATCTTCCTCCAAGGTCGTATGCTCCTCCTCTCCGGGATACCACTGGCCCACCCTGTCCAGGCTCTCCACTCCTTGGGAACTGTTGTCAAGTCGGCTTCTCATCTCACGCTCTATAAGTCAAAACATGCCTATTCCTCATGTTTGCCAACTGTCAACGCTCAACTTTCAGACGCTATTTCCGAAGATCACCGCTTTCCAGTAGATACTCGATTTATACTTATCAATTCACCATCGACAGGAAACTGCTCTTTATTTATCAGTATAAGTCAGCTTCTCGACTCTGATGGCACACGTGTTCGCCGGACTCAATCACATATGCAGATTTCCATCAACAATTCACATTTGCAGCTTCGCAAAAGATTTGACGCATAGACTCCTCGACTTGTTGACCCAGTACGACGATAGTGATTTAAGTCCCAAAATATTGGTGTGGCATTCTGAGTCATGCGTGAATTTGACATCCAGTTGGCCAATGTTGACGTCGATCCGTCCAGGCCTACGGCGGTATACCATTAATAGGTGACGTTGCCTGTCCACATAGTGTAGAGTTCATACGTGGTCATTCGTACCTAGACCGGTGACCGATCCCTCAACGGAGGCAAGCTTGAGTAATTCGTACCCTTTTAATCCCGATTTCATCTTGTGATACGGTTATCACAAACGGCCGATCTATTCCGATGGCCCATATATCGTGAGTCTGATGTATTTTTACGGCACACCGTGTTGATTTCTTCATCTTTTTACGGTACTACAGTGGGCCCGCTTTCTCTACCCCATATGTATACTATGCACACTGTCGTATTAATTTGATAGACACACCCGATATCAAAAAAAGATTGTAGGTAACTTCACTTAGTTCAATGTGGATATCATCGTCGCCCACGCTTCTAACAATAGATGACACATCGAACAACTGGTGAGTATATCAGATAACGAATTTTTCGAATTAACTCTCTTTGATCGTCATCAATCTTCGAGCTAAGTAGTGTGTACCCCGAAGGGTACCGCATAGCTTTGAGTGGGTCAGCTAGAATGTATATTACCTGAATAACTTGCCAATTGGAGTTTCACGATACACCGAACTTCTGCGCAGGTACCCAAGGCTGGATGACGTGCAACATTCATATACGGAAGGACGGAAAGTAATTTGACCGGTTTGGTTCCTATCTTTCTGTCCAGTTTTGTCCGTACCGAGGTGTATGGATCATACAACAAAGAATCTTTCGCGAGCTGATACGGTTTCACCGGCTCTCAAGTCCATGCCACTTCCAATCGAGATGAATGTAGAGAATTATCATCGTTATATTGACTTGCGCTTCTGTCATAGTGCTCTCCTTCAATGTTAAATCTGTTTCATATAATCTAGGTTATTGTGTTTGCAGTCCATTCCAAAAACTGACTGGCCTCCGGTACCAACAGCTACACGAACACCATGCGCGCAATACAATGAAACTCACGACTCACATCAGGCTTCAGTTTCACCCATCCTCACCTGTGACAGTAAGGAGCTTTGGGGAAAAAAACCTTCGCTCGCTTCTGCTTGAGTAATGGCACTATCAATCTGGCGCTCTCGACCCGACGGACATCCACGGGACAATCACATAGCCTACACAGCCTTTCATCCGTACCTAGGGATAGTATAAATGCTACAGAAAATGTGCCAATCGCATTGTTGGTCTAAACGACACCGTGTTTTCAACTTCAAGCCATGAAGAACCACAATACGCCAATATTCCCAGTATCGGCTCAATTTTTTACTTTCCCTTTGACAAAACACATTTTCAATCCACCCATTGTTTCATTGGAATTTTTGTTTCTCTATGTCTGCAGAATTTCAAGCTAGAACATGAGCAATATAATATGCATCTTATTTCAAAGGAACAATACGGAAGCTTGAAAGAAAAGCAACGATATATAATTGTGGTGACAACTAGGGATACATAAGCCCAATTTGATCCACAACCCCTCAATAATGTCTGTCTATCTGAATCAAGGCAAGAAATGCTTTTCGTGCCAATACTTCACCCATGACAGAGCATCTTCTTTTCCAATTGATCGGAGTTCACTGAGTGCAATAGGACTAACATTGGCCATTGTTTTGGTCGCGAAAGTCGCCAAACCACCGGCTTCTGCACCTGTAGAACTGGACGAGCCAATCTCATCGTTGCTCTGAGCTAGCACGCGGAAGAAATCAAGCAATTTGATTGCAGGCTGAAAGTCGTCTGGTGACCAATCTGCCTGAATAATCAGATCAAAAAGAACTCACGATGTCTGTTAGCGTATTTGCAGTCGGCGACGCTGCTGATTCCTCGATACTCGAAAGCCATTTGCTGAACGGGACAACCTCAAGATGCTTGTCAAGGAGATCCGCAATCGCAGCTTGAATGTAACTGATGACTTTCCTCGCTCCGACTGGTCGAGGGTGTACAAGGTTGGCTGCGAGAGGTAACACTTTATCTCCTAGTGCTGCCTCAACGATGGCTGCTGCAGCAACGTCCATTGGGACCCAAGAAAAAACCTTGAAAGATTTGAATTCAGCTTCAAACAGACCCTATTACGTTGTAAACATACTCCTTCAATGTCCGGGAGAGACCCGATCGTCACACTTGACTTGACGAGAATCGGAACCCAATCTGTAGTAGCCCACGCACCCTTTGGCATGCCTCCGGAAATCTGACCAAGTCGGAAGGAAGTCGCTTGCAGACCACTCTTAGCCAGGATCTGACGGCCCATCTTAACTGACAGTTCAACGACGCATAGAAGAGCAACTTACCCTTTCAGTAACATATTTTGCCTCTCCGTATCCTCCTCCAACTGCAAATGATGCGTCGGCTACGACTTCCTCAGGGTAAGGCCCTTTCGATTTGGGCCAAGACTGAGCACAAGATATTGAAGAAGTGAAGAGAAATCGTGCATTCGCCGCATTTAGTCCTGATTTCAAGAGATCGATCAAATGTCGTGTCCCCTGTATATGGGGTTCAAACGCCGAAAGCGACAAATTAAAGTCGAGTTTCCAAGCATTGTGTATAATAATGTTAACCGACTTGCTAATCTGGATGATGTAGCGGGTTCGTCATCTCGCGACCAACAACCTCAAGATATCGACCTCTTACATTGCTGTACTGACCACGATCGAGACCTAAATTTGGCTGCGTAGCATCTCCATAGACATAGGATAACTTGACCGATTGGAGTAGGTCTGTTCTGAGGCCTTTTTCCTTGAATCTTTCGAGTTGCCGTTCCTCTATCGTGAGCGATCCTTGCGAACGACGGTTGAATGCGTAGATCCGTTCAACACGATCATCTGCCAGAAGTGCAGCAAGGATTTCCGAACCAAGGTTACCAGTCGAACCAGTTAGAAGAACAACAGCAGGGCCTGGTTTGGAAGTAACAGAGATCGCGGGCGACCCGTCAAGGCCAGAACAGTATTTCTCAATCATTTCTCTGACTTGTTCCGATTGACGGGAAATATCAAGCTTCTGACCATCACCATGAGATGTGAAAAGAGACACAATATGAAAGGCCAAGTCCTGAATGATAGGATAGGAGTAGACCAGATTCTGGTGCAAGCTTAACGCTGCCTTCCGTACAGACTCAATCTTTGAAGCACGAAGCGCTCCAATGATGCGAAGGCGAAGGAACGTCGCACTTAGACTGGAGCGGAACTCAGAATGGAAGCAAGTATCATGAAACGAGGAAAGTACCTATCGAAACCTTGCTCAAACAGATCAACTGAAGCCGACACCTTGGTTCCTGATAGCAGATCAGCTGCCTGCTCAACGATCCAGGGTTGGACATCGGTAACAGCCCAGCTTGTTGGAGGTGCGACGTTTTGAGCAATCTTGACACTTGCATACACGTTCTCATATCTATTACATTTGTGTTGGTCAGTGGTTGTTAAGATAGCGGTTGGATATAGATAGAGTCCACTTACAGGGAATTAATCTCTTCTTTGTACAGATTCAATGCTGCTTTCCGCATTACGGTTCCCTTACCAGCCCGAGGTAATGGTTTTTCACCAGACGTAATCAGGATCATTTCCTTGTAAATTCTACTGAATGTTGGTGCAATCTCGTTGGCTTCGTCGATGATTGGCCTGTTATGTCAACATGAGAAGTCATATACGATATTAGAGGAAATCAACGAAATATCTAACCAAAGTTTATTACGAAGTGCAGCTAGCTGTTCATGGTCTTTTACATCGATGTTGTTTTCAGGTCTAAGTTCGATTAATACACCAGTCTGGTCACGTTCACGGCCGAACATCACAACTCCCTGCACACTGCGGAAAGGATATTATGACAGCTAAATGTGGAAGAGAAAAGATGATACGTACAATGGACTACTCAAGATGATGTCTTCCATTGGAGAAGGTACGGTTTTCTCTCCGGACGAATGGACAATCACATCATCTACACGACCAACGCTATGGAGGACGTCTTAATATTACTATTCATGTCAGCCAAACCAAACTTACATTTTCCAGAAATCCTTTTTCGTCGGATGAGGGGCCCACAAGTCTGCCGTTCCATATCCCTTAACATCCGGCAAGTTCAAAACCATAGGTGTATGTTCTTCACATGCCTGCGGAGAATTAGTTCCGCTGCTTCGAGACTTTGAGAAAACCAAACGATGGAAGAATTAACGTACCAAGAATTGACACTCAAAAGTGCCGTCTCCTTGAGGAACCCATTTGATCTTGGCACGATCTGAGAATCGCATGTACTCCCAATCTTTCTCGTCGCCATTTTGTAACAATGGGTAGCTCGGCGCACCAAACTCTGTTCCGCCATATACCGGGTGGACACGAACACCAGCCTCTATAAGATGGTCTCCAAGTTTTGGTGCGAGCGATCCACCCGAGAACACCTATACGAATTTTTATCAGTTTGGCACAATATTGAGAGATTCGTGCGAGAGACGGGGCCATACAATATATTCTAACGTTGACAAAAACTTCACGGCATCGGGAAGGTCACACCAAATCTGTAGCAACATTGGTATGATGATGAGGGCAGTCGATCTTGTCAACCGGAGGTGTTCAAGGATGTTTTGTGGCGACGGCGTCACAGGCAGGAGATCCGGAGCAGTCGCAGTGGGAGGGTATAGTGCAATGGAAACGATCCCGTATATTGGATTGATGAGCTGCATGTAGAGTCCGAGAGTATGAAAAGCAGGGAGCGCCATGCAACCTATGACAGGTCGCGGCCTGAAGTCGCGGAAGTCCGTAAGACCAGCTAAGGGGAAGTCGGTCATCAATGAACTCATTCACAATAAACTGTTGCGACTCACGGAGGAGAGCCCAATTCATCCATGCTTGATGTGTCTGTGATATAGCCTTGGGAAATCCGGTACTTCCGGAGGAGTGAAGGATGATACAGATATCGTCCTTCAACAAGGGTATAGAATGACTTGGATATGGTTTAAAGGGATGATCTGCAGCTTCGTGACCGAGATGTGGATATGCAGTATCGAAGGATGGAGCTTCTTCTACTTGAAGTGCCTCACCAAGAGGAGTGTTCGCAATTTGTGTACGGATACCATTGATGAGACCCTTGAGCGTTATGTTAGTCGTAATTAGGCGGTGGCACGAGGTTTTTTCAAGGAGATTGATCACAGCAGCAGGGGAGTTTCTGGGAGAGATAGGGAACGGCTGTGTATCGCGTTAAAACGCTTCGTTCATGGTAGAAAGAAAAAGACAATATACAACTAGACCTGCGATGATACAGCCTACAACAATTGCCTGATATAGTATAGAGTCGGAAAGAGCGATAATTGCAACGACTTGATTGTCCTGTCCTGAACGATGAGGCCTCAATGCATGCGCAACACGATGAGCTGCTCTTCCAAACTCAAGATGTGTGATGACTTGAACACCATCAGGGCCTTTAGGGTCAGCGAACGTGAAGAAAGGTTGTGTGGGATTGTTCTTCATGTTGAAATCGATCGCATCGGGTATGAAGAGGCCTTCAATGGATGGTAGCACGGGTGTTGATCTCGACGACATTCTCAATGAGCAAGAGAGTTGGAGTTGTCAGAGTTTGGTCTCAATGAGAGCGAGCAAGTTGATGGCACTAGAGTCGTTTTATGGACGAAGAGTTGTATGTCAGAGTTTGGTCTGATCGCAAGAAGAAAGATCATGGACCTCCTGAGTCCTTTTCTGAACGCCAACCAGATGCAGATTGTTGAGAGTCAGCTATAATTAAACTTTATTTACGACTGTATTTGAACATGCATCATGACCAAGTCAAGAAGCGGTAAATGTTATTAACTTTTTTTCGAAGCTTGGGAAGAGACATCGTTGTCGAAGGGAACGGACAAATAGGATTAAATCTGTACTTATACGATGACCAAAAAATACTCGTTGAAATACATGTCCAAGGGAAGCTGACGTGAGTGGATTGACCATGTGAGTCGAACGTAGGTTGAGGTTTCTTTCCCGTACTGATACACACACCATTTCACTCGTCAGGTTATGATCTGTCAAGAAATAAAATCAAGAAAGAATAAAATCAAGATAGATCATTGTGCAAGAAATGTCGTCAATGTGTCACCCTCGCATGATCATTCCGAAATGTAGAATTTCGGCGCAACGCAGTATGACCGTGTCAACCCAAATGAAGGAAATATCGGCCAAACAGGTTGAGACCTTATCACTGGTAGGCAGAGCCTGTACTCATCAGAGAAACTGACCTCTCATTTGACAGCCCATTTTCAGGCAGCTCAAATTTCCCAATGGGTGATATGCACAGCCTCAGGTGTCCAAGGGGTTGATCTGTCTCATACCGGGAGATGCATGCCTATGGCCATGTGGTGTGCAAGTATGTAACGAACCCACCTTATCATATAAGTATCTGTCAACGTTCCGGAAATCATAGTATGTCTTCTGATGAACTATCGTCAACAGCGCGTCCATCTATATATATCACTTATCCCAAATTTAGCTCGGCAATCAACCAACAATGGACGGGCATTTTCGCGCATGGGAAGATATACTTAGAAATCATGCTGATGAGTTGAGCGCCCGTGATTTGGGATGCACACTTGTAAACTTCTGGAGTTCTTTTTGAACGATCAATCTGGTCAATGTGTAATATCGAGTTTGTAAGAAATAGCTGATATTGCGTAATAAGGCGTCCAAGCTGGAATATCAGCCAGCTGCCAACCAGATCGGAAAATGATCAAGCAAAGGGATTTTTCAAAAAAACTAAATTTACTAATTGATCATTTGACTGTCCAATTGACTAATGTGGTATATCTCATGAGAGGAATGTTCCCAATTCAATATGAACAGTGTCAAGGATTTGATATATCTCAAACCACCAATGGACCCACATGGCTTTTCAATGCCATCTGTGATTTGTCACCCGTTGTGGAGGTAACCCACTTCTTTTTAAGAAGCCTCTCGACTGAATTTAAATGTATCGGTCAACAGGCACACCCATCAAGAACAAAAATACATGAGATAATTATGGTGCAGTTTGCTTATGGGCCACCAAAAAGACACAGGCACCATCTGGCTGATTTTTGATTTTGATTTTGCTATATATTCAGTGTGATAAATTTAACATATACTTCATGAGCCCTCCAAAATACATAACCAGAACCCAGCCTGATGAAGATATAGAGTAACTCAAGTACTTGTGTGAGCAATGCAACATACTTTTGAAACCCATAACCCATAGTGAACATGCCCTGTGCCCTTCCATCTGTTGGAAACACCAAGTGCACAGATGAATGGAGACATGTATGGAAGGCTCTGGGACTCATGATTTAATGGAATACAGTGTAGTAACCTTCTTTGGTCTCTGTACTATCCCACTCTAGCTAGGCTTAGCCCTCTTGGGTATGTGCACTCTATTCTAGACATCACTTGGGCCACCTGTGCCCCTACCACTGCTGGTGCTGAAAGCTTTTTCCATTGGAAAAAGTGTAAAAGAAACCTTACAATAGAAAAAGGCATCTTCCTTTGTTCAGAGTCTTTTTACAACAGCAAAATGTGCAAAAGAAATGGTATAACAGGTTTCTTTTACACTATTTCTAATGGAAACATTTTCCAGCACCAGCAGTGTACCAACTCCTCCACTGTCTTGGCAACCACTTCCTAATGGGTCTAGCTGGCCCTTGCACCCACTCTATGTGTCATCCATGGTTACATACCTGACTTGGCCTTACTCAGCCTTGTCTTGGCATTACTCCACCTGATCATCACAACATCACTGGCTAATTAGCCAGGAATTCCCTATTGCCTGCAACTGGCAATATCTTTGAATAATTACACTTTTATTTCTCTTCTAAGTTTTCTATATGAGGAAGGCTTGGCAACATGTTCTGTACTACCGGTCGCCATCAATGTAATTAGCCATAGCAAAGGGGGGGTGTTTAACCTGGCTAATTAGCCAGTGATGTTGTGATGATCAGGTGCATTACTCAGCAAGATTACTGTCGCTTACTTAGCTCCTATTACATGCCAGCCTGCTTAGTCCATATCTTGTAGTCAGCAGCCTCCACTTAGTTGTTAGGTAGTAGCCATAGCACTAGCCAATGTAGTATATAGGTAGGACTGCAGAATAGGATATCCTCAGTCCTGACAATAGAATTGCTTCTGGGTCTACACATCAGCAAGACTGTAAGACTCTGCAGTGACGGCCTCCTCCTCTCTGCCTGTGCCCTTCTTTGTTGCCCCTTGTCTCTGTCTGTCTCAGTGCCTGCTGGCCCTTGTGCCATGCATGCCTGCCACTCACGGCCACTTGTTGGTTGTCAGTGTGGCCAGCGTTTGGATTGGCTCCCATGGCTGAGTCACCCCCTTACAAGAATGGGATTTCCCAACATGTGCTGCCAAGGCCACATGATCAGATGAGCCACCATTTAGGTTAGTGATGGCATTCCACCTGCCTTCTTCATCAACCAACTGGCCCATGATGTCCACATTTGTGTTGAGGGTGCCAATGGCTGTGCTCAGAGTGGCAGCAATGTTTGACCATGTTTCATCAAGGTTCATGATGAGCACATCAATGACAGTTTTGTCCTTGAGTTTCATGCCAATTGCTTTGAGCTGCGTGGCAACTTTTATAATTGGATTAATGTCATCATGTGGTGCTCATATACATACCGTGCTGTTGTCACACCACCTTTGCCAAGAAAAATATGTTGCCTTTGTGAGAAACACATTGAAGAATACAGCAGAGGGGTTGAAATGACATGTACCAAATCCCCAGCCAATTGCTATAACATGTCCAACCTGCTCATCCAATAAACTTCTAACGAAACATGAAGGGTGCAAAACCGTGATGGTAGTCCAATGCAAAGGGGAAGAGCAAAGAGTTGGAAGAGCGAAATATGACTGTATGCGTACATAAGGTTGAGTGAATACCGTTCTGCCTATATGCGATTAGATACAGAAGAAAAAGGGACATCATGGCAAAAATGAGAGACATACATGATTTGGAAGGCTCAAAACTTTTGTCAGTGTCACACAAGAGTGGGAAAACTCGCGAGTAAGTACCTGAATGAGTACAAGTACTTATGGCAATAGATTAGACAGGCTAAGCCTGTCAGGCAGTATGATACAGTTAAGAAAGCCCAGCTTTGCTGGAGGCTCAGGGAGGCTCAGGGACAAAAGGACGTTGCTGTGCCGGTGGTACGTATACATAGTGGGAGAGTAAGAAAGCGCGTTGAACTTGCGTCGAACAATTGTGTGACATGTTACCGCGATCACAAGCCAATCAGATTTTGTGACCGCGACGGCAAAAAGTAATAATAGAACCCACCTGGCAAGCTCACCCAAATCTGGTCAATGTCATTCGTACAGAAACCGACCTGCCCATACCTTGTCAGAAATTTTCCCTTGATTCCAGATTTCCCCAGATCCAGTTCTCACTGGAAATAAAAACCGAACCTGCCTGCTGCCAATAAGATCCGAAATCTTCACCAGCCCAATCCCCAACTGCCACTAAGTACTCCATCTGACCGCGCTCAATCAATCTGGGTCCATTGGCAAGTCAAACACCGAGAATACCGTCGCAATCCCAATTCCCATTCCTAGCCGACCACCACTACACCATCTGCCAAGAAACCACACGCTCCGACCTCAAACAACACTGATAGCATCAACTCTGCACCCAATCAACCTTGTCCCCTCCTTGAGTCAAACGCCATGATCACTGTTCCGACTCCAGCGCTCGTCCATATCCTCAGAGATCCGGCATCGAAGGCCTTTGGCAAGGGTTCGAAGAAGGCGTCGGATGAATGGCAAGTACGAACTCACTAATATCCACTCTCGTCTTTGTCTTTGACACCTCAACCCAGCAGTATGTGCAAGAGGAAGTGGGTTTCTAACAACGTACAAGGTACTGAAGGTGAATTCCCAGCGTATCTGACAGCCCTTGGAGACGGGCATGCGGATTGTACTTGCTAGTTTTACCTTGTTGATTTTTCCTCGGTAGGTCTTTGTCGAGAGGGCGAAGGCACTGCAAAATTAGCATGTATGTTCGGACTGCTCGGACTCTATGGCATTGATTGTGCTAATGTCTTTATTCAAAGAGACGACAGTATGACATTGAACCACGCTAACACCAACAACCAAGGGAGAGCCAAAAGTTGACTAGACACTTACCCGACCCTGGACTTGTGTCTTCTGTGTTGCTTTCTGGAAACTCGTGTGAATTGAGCCAGAATGAGATGGTTTCCACGCTGTTAAGCCATATCGAGCGGTGACAATGACGGTTGATATATGATACCTAAGCAAGCACTCTCCCCATGGGGTCCCGCTGAAATACTAGGTTCTTAGTCAATCATTTCGGCTACAGTTTGCTCATTCCGGCTCAATAGACTTTTCACTGGGAGCTTCAAGCTTGATGGATCGAATCGACCGATCTTCCTCTCTCACTCCTAAGTACATATATGAAGAATTTTCGTTATCTTTGCTTCCGCTTCCTACTCACTGGGCTTTCTTCAATTTGTGTTCTCCAAAGCATCCATCCTCAGGGATGATAGACAATACATTGATCATCAACTTCGCTACTTGATCGTTGGTTTCCTGTTATTGATACATACATCATTTCTGGGTCAAAAAATTTGAGAAAGATGACCGTATGGAACGCCGATCAACCTTCTGTGATACCCAGGAGCACCAATCTAAGGAAGCGCTTCGATTTGGGTCATCTCGGATAAATGATGGCAGAAATGAGAGTTCTCAGTTAATTTCTAGAATCTCACTACTATTGTCACTGGCGGAATTAGGATGAGACGTTACTCATGTTTCAGCCAATGGGAGCTACCCTAGGACGTTTCCCCAGCGACTCCTTTGGTCATAAGTATGTATTCAGTTTCAGTAAACTATGTATCTTTAGCGCGATAGGACTTACCAATTTAAAGTGTACAAGGATATGCCTTATTCAAATTATTCCACTGTTTTATTCCAACAAGGCACAGAAACAGAGACCGACAATGGACAGAAAGGAAAAAGAACAAAAGAAAAGAATCCGGAGATGAGTAAGACCAATTGACAGATTTCTGTCAGTCACCCTGACCCCGGACCGCACCGGAACGGCGGAGATAGCCCTGCCATCCCTATGGTTGTAATCATCGGTCCTCGCGGCATATCAGCCTTCTACTTCCATTGTGATAGATTACTATTCCCATCAAGAAAAACATGATTCCAGATTGATATATCACTCTCGAAAAGAAGTGACGAAGAACCCGGCTCTAACCGGGCCAAGCCAATATATTATTAAGGTCTTTCGACCCTGCCAGTTGCGAGTTAACCTATCGTGGTATATCCTCCATTTGTGTCTCCTCGAAAGTTCTATCTCAACTTCCCTGACCAGAGATCGTTACATCATGGCCTCTGTACCCTCTAATTTGACTCCAACACTGGGCACGTATGAGATCGGGATTTTGATCTCAATCTTTTTGTTTGGACTCGTTACCGTCCAGACATTTACGTACTACAAGTAAGCCCCTGGTCGCCGTGCACCTTCGCTTCAATTCTCAAGGAGAATTCAGGAAGTTCGCTCAAGACCCTTGGTATTTGAGACTCTATGTGAGCTTTTTGTGACTTCTATATGTGAAAATTATAACAAGAGTTCCAAGGTCGGTACTCTATGGTGCGTGGAACAGCCGAAGATTGACAAAGTACGTGGGTAATATCCATCAATGTCAGGCTCATGGAGCTCGCTCATGCGATGCTGTCGGGACATTCCTTATACTATGTGAGTAACCCTATGCTCTAGATGTTTCTACTTCTGATTCTATCCTGTACAGAATACAGTAATGCATTACGGACAACCAGACTATATCTTCGTGTTCCCTCCCTCCCTCATTGCGGCCGTTGGCTTATCAGGAATCATCGGTCCCGCTGTTCAGGTAATTTTTCTGTCTCCGAGCAAGAGGTGCCGGAGTGCTTACGTTCGATCTTCGCAGGCTTTCTTTGCCAACCGTATTCGAATTTTGTCCGCCCAATGGCTCATCCCATGTATCTGCTGGATCTTGAGCTTCCTACGTTTTCTTAGCCTCATGGCCGTAGTTGGTGCAGCCTACAAAGCACAAACAGTGTTAAATTTTCGAGCGCAGTGGCTTTGGCTTTTGGTGTCATCACTTGCGATCTCGACAGTCGCTGATATTCTGATCGCGGCTTCCCTGTGCTATTACTTGTGGAAACGACGACAGACCGCGCTTTCCAGGTGTGTTATTCACCATTCCGCGGCAGATTTGGATTATGAGTCTGACGTCTTATGTGCAGTACAAAGCGAGTGGTTGATCGGCTCATTGTATGGACTATCCGTACGTGCTTCTATCCAATGAAGTTTCATTACAAACCTGATGTTCTGCTGCGCGAACCTAAAGAAACAGGGCTCTTGACAAGGTATTTGTTCTCAGCTTATTACTTTGTTGTTATTTTGCTCAACATCTTCATTAGCGTTGCGACGACAACCATGCTTATAACTGTAAGTGGCCAGGATTTCATCCTCGACAGTCTTCCCAGACAACTTCCAGTTTATTGTGTTGAATGATTTCACTTGGGTGGCAGTAATATTTGTCATATGCCGGCGTATGTTGAATGTTCCTGTCAGTTTTCTGTCAGCCTGACAAGGTGTTGATAGTATTCTCCAATTCATTGATGGCTTCGTACGTACCTTTCATAAGGTTTGATTGTCATTTCCATAATTGCATCTATAGGCTTAACGCACGTACAACAATTCGCAATGCCAATAACAAGGTTAACTTTGTTGGTGACTCTAACTTCCAGTTGCAGTCCACAGTAAGCGTATAGCGTGCCAGAATACTGCCTACTGATCCTTTATTCCTTTAGACAAACAACATCAATGTCGCCATGACGAAAGTCACAGAGAGATGGGAACGAGACACAGAGACTTTGAAATCAAGAGGAGTGGACTCTGACTCTTCAACAGCCAAACTCTAGTTAGAAACTCAAATTCATTCTCATCTGCCATGTCACATCATTTCTGTGTATTTACTTATTTCTCATGCTGGACATGCTCCGTAGGACTATAATTCAATAATATGTGATGGCTGCAGGTTTGGTGTCAGTCTTGATAACAAGTGGCCCAATGAATCATTCTTTCCTTTGATGTGACTTGTGTATCCTCAGAAAACAGGCTCAAAGAACTCTATATTCACCTAATGGATGGTGCACCTAGCAACCAGTTGCAAGTGATTCCAACTTGTTTTTTACTGGTCCATTGAAGAAAGAAATCTTAAGACAACTGCAACTGCAACCGGTTGCCAGAGGGATGCAACTGCCATGGTCTGGTCTTTTTTCAGTCAGTGTGGTCCAGTTACACTGGATGCAGGAAACGATGTTTTCTGCCAA
>JAGGAX010016787.1:0-23232 GCA_017657335.1 Termitomyces titanicus | reverse complement strand
AACCGTCATGGTAAGGCACTCTCGAATGACTGGAACAGTATGGTAATGATGAATGATTCTGATGGTATAAAGGGAAACGTAATCTGATGTAGTCTTCTTCCCTTGCCAATTTGCATTTGCTGATCAGTATTTCGATCGCGCGCGCCCATCCTCATGGATCCATTCTGTGACCACTCAATGGCCAGGCCCAGGTTTAGAACATCACTCACACTCTTTCCGAAAGCTTGATCTTTTTCCCCTTGCGAGATGGATTTCTCCGCATCTTAAAAGCCAACATGGGAGGTCTTCGTCAAGTACCTACAAGATGCCCAACTCGTTCACACATTTGGACGCTGCCCAGCAAATGTGAGTCTGCTCAGTTTGATGTTAAGTTGTTAAGATGACAAGTTTCATGACAAATCGCGACCCAGTTTTACAAGCAACCTCTTGCATCTTGTCGCTTTATGTATGTTTATCGTACATTCATCCCGTTTCACAATGTTGAAACTTGATTCCCTTTCTGTGCAGCAATCTTGTTCTATGACCACTCGATTACATTTGGTATGACTTACACCCTTATCGCACCAAGTCTTCAACAATCTTATAAACTTTTGGCGGGGGATAGCTAACGAGGTCGAATATGTTTGGAGACGCTTGAAGGCAAAAAGCACTTATTGGTTCTTTCTCAACCGGTACTTCGTATGCTCTTCGAAAATTGTAGAAACTGTACTTTTTTTCGAAAACGTGGAGGCAGAGGTACGTATCCCACTTGTTCCAAAATCTAGAAACCTAACTTGATGATAAGAGGTCAATCTAGCTTTTCCTCCACTGAAGGTCGACATTTGACAAACATTTGCAGATGCAAACTGTACGCTCTCTCTCGGGAAGCCATAATAGTTTGCAATCAAGCAATTGTTTGCGGTGCTTATCTTGATTAGTTCTTTTCGCCTGTTTGGTAAGATCTCATATTTTCTCTAGTTCTGCTTTCGTTACGGGTATATGCACTGTACAACCGTTCCCCCCGGATAGCATGGTTCATAGCTGGCAGCGCCGTGATTCTGATTGGTATATCAGGAGTAAGCACCTAGAGATCAACTCTGCTTGAAGACTCAAGTATTGAGGATATCTTACGACAGTGGGGTCTATCTGCGCAAGAGGATACTCCGGCGCAGCAGTTGTCAGGGTGTCATGGTGCCATTTCACATCTATCGTATGTTTTTTGGGCGTACCTAACCAAATGAATCTAATGCTCTGAAGAGCTATTCGTAAGTGATCACCTATTTCATAGATGGTGACCTGAATCCCATAAATGCAGATCAGGCTGCTCCTTGGGAAGCGCTGTTTGCCTACGACGTGATATTGTTTACTTTGACAATGGCCAAGACATGGATGAATCTGAATGAGTACGCCATCCTCCGAACCTCGGTTTCCATTCGGTACATAGTTTTCAGAGATGGTGAGTAAATCTAGACCATGTGAAGGATGTTTGATAATGTATTGAAGGCGCGATATATTTTATGCAAGTTTATCCATATGTCACCCCAACATGATCAAGAAGATTGATCTAATTATCTGTCACGTCTAGCATTATGGGAGCTGCGAATTTAGCGAACATATTAACATTCTACGTAAGTATTAATCAAGCCTTTGACCCCTGAATTTGCCTGAATAAAAGCCTAGCTTTGTGGCGTATGCTTATCTATGAAATGTCTCGGATTAAATCTGATATATGATGTGTAGCCGTTTCTGCGGGGGTCGCTATCCACCTTTGCAAGCGTGTTGGTCTTGCTCTATCTTTTCTTAACATTGCTTGTTCGGCTAACTGAAGCCACAGGATATCCACTACGATGATGTCCCGCTTTATGCTCAATCTTCACGAAGCCACTGAGTCCGGAATATACTCCATGTCCACTGAAACTTGAAGCCGACATCAAGTACTCTCGAATTGAACTCAGAAGCTGGTCTAAGGAGTGTTCATCTAGAAAATTTTCAGGGACAATTCCGACCTAAGACCTCCGTCGAAAGGATTCGGGTGTTCAAACCCGTTTTAGGAATCAATATTTAGCCACTTTTGGGCTCCCATTTTTGTAGAAAGATAGCTATACCTATATACTTGTCGTTTATTTGTTACTACCGGGAATCACTTACGTCCAGATGACCTAGCACATTAGTATCAGTCACGAAAACACTGCAACCTATAGCTGGAGGTAATGATCAACCTCTGAACACAATAGAGAGGATCCTGAAAGATCCTAAACAGGTTAAGACATTCATGTACTATACGCCACACTATATCATCACGAAAACTGTAAATCCGTGAATATTTATTAGTACAATAATCATCAGTTGTATCTATAATGTAACAAAAAAACTCACTCGATGTACTACTCACAAACTCTTACTTCGGTTCATATCAAAAGTCGTCATGTAAAGACCGAATTTGCTTCTACAAATCTTGCTTCTGCAGACTAGGTGGAAGTTTTCACATTCGAGTAACTAAAGGAGCTTTGCAAACTTCCATGTAGGAGCATGTAATATTAACAAGGCCCGCCAATCAATGGCTTTCATCGCTAGTAGCAAACAGTTAGTCATCGGGTACAATCTCTCGCTTCCCGACATATCAGCAATTGACCGCCACTTTCTCTCTTATGGAGTATGTACGCCAGATTGCATCACGTATCTCTCCTCAGTAACGTGCATTTGTCAGTCTCGTGCGGATTTCCAGAAAATGCTCCTTAATGCATAATTTTGCCCGCCTGTCTACAGTAACGAGTGGTTGCTGTTCTTGTATGACATTTACAGAGTGCTTTTCGGTGCACTATTTTGGCTGTCCATCTTGGGAGCTACATAGCACGAGCCTTATCCTAGAATCATTTCGCTTCTTTCTCTATCTACAATCGGACCAGAAAGATTCAGTTAATGTTCTGGCACGCACTTACTACAGGCATTAATTTCATCTTCCCTTTCATCTAAATGAGCAATCATTGATCAATCTTATTCCCTTGGTAACAATACAGTATTCGTACTGGCCACTCGACTCACTAAACCTCAGCAGCAACAGTCTTGAGTGCACTCTCAAAGTCTGCAATGATGTCTCCAATCGCCTCAATACCAACCGACACCTAAATCACTCATCAATTCCAAGTTTCCGAAGGCTCATTATGAATATGCAAGTCTTACCCGGATAAGGTCTGGCGTAACCCCCGTCTCCCTCTGCTCCTCTTCCGTAAGCTGCGAATGAGTCGTTGTCGCAGGATGAATAACCAACGTCTTTGCATCCCCCACGTTCGCCAAATTACTTGCCAATTTCAAACTGTCCACCAACCTACGCGTCTGCTCCGCGTTGCCCTTATACCCAAATGATAACATACCACCGAAAGCCCCGGGCCTGAGCGTCTTCACCGCCAATTCATATGACTCATGAGAAGGCAAACCGAGGTACGAGACCCAAGCGATTCGAGGGTGTTGTTCGAGGTACTTCGCGAGTGCCATTGCGTTCTCAGAGTGTCGTTGGGCACGGAGTGAGAGGGTTTCTAGACCTTGGAGGAGGAGGAACGATGCGAAGGGGTTGAGGCACGGTCCGAGATCTCTCATAAGCTCATGACGCAATTTGAGACCATACGCATGCGCTCCGTACGTCTGATACCACACGAGATCGTTGTATCCATGATATCCCTCAGAGGGCTGAGTGAACTCGGGGAACTTTCCCGAGGCGGCCCAGTTGAATTTACCGCCATCGATGACGACGCCGCCGATGGTAGTGCCGTGCCCGCCAACCCATTTGGTTGCACTGTGTACTAAGGAAGTATTAGTGCATGGTGGGAGAAGAAGAGGGGAAGGAGCATACAAACTATATCAGCTCCATGCTCGATGGGACGGATGAGGTACCCGCCCATGCCAAAGGTGTTGTCGACAATAAGGGGAATGCCTGCGTCGTGTGCGATCTATATATAACATGTCGCATAAGCTGGATGAACCGAGAAGAAAAGGTATGGCATACCTTGGATAGAGCAGCGATATTGCTGAGGTTATACTTCGGATTCGCGATCGTCTCCACATAAATCGCCTTAGTCCTCTCATCGATAGCCTTGACGAACGCCGCAGGATCATTCTCCGTGACCCAATTGACATCAATACCGAACTTCTTGAAAGTGATCTTGAATTGATTGTACGTTCCACCGTAGAGGAAGGATCTATGTTCATAATCCTCGCACCCTTTGAAATTTCGCTCATACGAAAAGACTCACGAAGAAACAATGTTATCCCCAGCCCCCGCGACATTCAAAACCGCAAGAAGTTGGGCGGCCTGTCCAGAGGAAGTCGCAACAGCCTCAACACCACCCTCCAACAGTGCTATACGTTCTTCAAAAATCTTAGTAGTCGGGTTACTCATGCGTGAATAAATATGTCCCTCAGTCCTTCGAGAATCGAAGTTAGCCGGTAGCGATTTCCAAGTAAATGTGTAAGGATTATGGGGAAAGCAAGAACCGTGATCACAAAAGCAGAACCAAGGAGAATGATATACCTCAATCCAAAGAGGTCGGCACCGTGCTGTAGTAAGGAGGGTTGAAAATAGGTGAAAATGAGATATGTGACACTGGCTCAAACGGACAATACCTCGGAGTTGTTGAATACGAAACTTGTGGAGGCATAGATGGGGACTGCACGAGCATTTGTTGCGGAATCGGGCGTTTGGCCGCCGTGTAGCTGGATGGTATCAAATTCTGGTTCCCTAGAGCAAACTTTTGGTTAGAAGCTATTAGAAAGCGAGAAGAAGAAATGAAAGCGTACTTATAGAAATGAGACATTGCAAGAAATTACTGAGAGAATTTGAAGGTTATGTCGATGAAGTGGGGTCGATGTAAAAGGCTAGGGACACCCGGATTGTTTTATATGAGAGGCCCATCTTGATATGCTCAGCAATCCACTGGGAGAATCTTGATATGCTCAGCAATCCACTGGGAGAATCTTGATATGCTCAGAAATCCACTGGGAGAATATTGATATGTTCAGCAATCCACCGGGAGACCATCGGATAATGTCGGTACCTACTCGCGGTTAGAAACCTCTTGCTACGAATTTACCCTCTGTGGGACGAAATCGCATGTTGGACAGGGCCGTCTCGGGAGGATCAGGGTGATGACGGAAGCTTGAGGTCGTACAATGAGGTGAGCCGTGGAGTCCGGCAATTGAATGCCCATCTTCGGGAGCTCGACAACGCGTATTGGATGGTAACAGCACGGAGAAGAACTTAAGGAAGCTCCCTTCCGTTAAAAACATACTTCAAACTTTAACCTTCATACAGGGTTGTCATCTTGATAACGTGTTCTATCGAATTTTTAGGTACGCCTGACCAGAATTTACATTGCCTGTGGGATGAACTTGACACGATAGTATTGGGTGTGACAAAGAGAATCGGTTATTTACCACGATACGGGCGAACGGAGGAGAAAAGGCAGCCAAAGATCTTTTGAAAGCTTGATCAACGGATCATCAGGGTTGACCACGTCCTAATTGCTAATTTGAAACTTGACTCCAACGACCACGATGCATTGAACGCAGGTAGTCCAGTACAGGTTACATTGTCTGCATTCTGACCTCTCCTGGCCCAAAAAAAACAATCATGGCCGATGTACACCGCAACAACCGCGCACAAGAGGGACGACTACGACGCGCAGGGCTCCAGGCCTCAGGTTTAGTTGGAACACTTGCACCCCATGCCTGCCCTCGACCTCTCGCAAATACGCCTTTTACATCCACGCGACTCGTATATATGAGGAAACTGTTGGATCGAAGTGATACGAAGCCCTACAGTGCTCCTTTTTTGCTTGACGATTTCTTGTAAAACTTGGGACTGCCAGCCGCTTCAACTCCTACTTCAATTTCAGCTCAAGTCGACAGGTTACAGATCGTCACTCCATCTGATAGATTCGAGTGAATATCCTGGATGACTTCTGCATAGCTTCCTCTTTGCGAATGCTGGAAAGTGGCACCGAATATGAAAATTTGATGATTTGAATATGGCACTTGACGGTGGGCGCAATGACATACACTGATATCTCCCAAATCGCTGTTGAGACGGAATTCAACCAGTTCTCCCTCTTTCACCTCTGTACAAACTCACTCTGCCCACAGTACGTGAGTAACAACATATATGAACAGATTTCGAGGCTAAATCCTACCATTGTGAAGATATTAGAAGGGACTGTCAAATCGGTGTCGATTGCCGAGAGGGACACAGTATACCCCGATTGCCGCCGCATCATGATTATATCGACGTTCACAGCGTCTATTTTGACAATGACAGATAGGCACCTATGAACGTCGCGAAGCAGCATTGAGGGTCCAGGAGCTTGGCATACTCTATGCCTGAGTCTTTTTATAACTGGATGACATCTTACCAATTGGTCTGTAGCTGGGTTGTACACTGTAGATGTGGGACTCCAAGGTTACATTGATCTTCCTTCTGTTCGTCCATATTCATTTTTGCATTGCTGGTAGCGTACTCCACCTTCCTCTTGTTTGGGCAGAAAACTCGGAGCGAGGGGGGAACCATTCCAGCTCTGCTTTGCAAAGGCATCTCTCGTTGCGGATCTGCTCTTTCACGTCGACAGAACACTTGTGATATAGGTTTCTTCCTATCTTATGATGGTAGCTTTAAACATCGTTGTGATGCTCTCTTTTACGCCTTATCACCAGGGATTTCATGTTGTCCATTCAACGGTCACTGTGATGTCGATAGGACTGTGCACTGGTTGTCACTGGCGCGATGCTCCTTGAAAGAGTGACTCTGAGCAACGAGTTTCGATGGAACGACCTGCACTCAATTATACCATCAGAAACCAAGTCACAACCTCACACAATATACAGTGCGTTTTTTCTAGTTCACTTACAACGAACCTACTGACACGACCAACGAAACTCATACACTACACACAAGATGCAAATAGGGCTTCGACAACCACAACACGATTACCTGCCGACAATAAGACTTCTGCAAACACCTTCGAGACATGATCTTCAGACGACGCCAAATACGCGGCGCAAGTAAGGACCACGACACAATGGGATAACGTACGTGATTTTGCACCAGGTTTTCGACGGAATATGGGCGCAGCCTTAGTGCATACATAGCGCGAATTACATCTATTCTTAGAAAGCTCCGGGCATTGGATCTGACGAGAGCCAAATGACACACACATGCTCGACCGTCATCAAACCATCGTAGTAAGGCACTCTATATGACCCAGCAGCATCATGGTTCTAATGATATGACACATGGCTCTAATGATATGACACATGGCTTTAATGATATCAAGGGGAACATAGGGAATATAATCCCAGATGCGGTCTCCCCATGCCAGTTTTGGTCAAATCATAATATAATTTGGGAGTATGTGTTTGAGATTTTCACTATTTGTTCCTGTACATCCCAGCTCCGTGGTAACTAATCACTTCCCAGGTTTAGAACATCATTCACATTTCATATCCGATGGCTTAATCCCCAAATGGTCAACAATTATTGCATCTTATAAAGCCAACAACATGACAGGTCTTTGGGATGGATTTTGCTCCTCAATCGCCACACCTACAAGATGCCCGATTCGTCTACAGAGCTGGACACTGCTCAGGAAAAGTGAGTGTAGTTAGGTTCAGTGTTAAGATGTCAGGTTTCACAACATGTCCAGTCTCATAATCAACCTCTTGCATCTTGTCACTTTATGTATGTGTATACTTGCATCGATCCAGTTTCACAGATTTGGAATTTGATTCTTTTTTTGCTCAGCAATCTTGTTCTATGACCACTTGATAACGTCCGGTATGGAGTGAGCCTTACGGAAGGAAATCTGCAACATTCTTATTTACTTTTTTGAGCAGCTCACGAGGTCGAATACATGTGGCGACGTTTGAAGACAAAAAGCACTTACCTGTTCTTTCTAAACCGGTACTTTGCATTCCTCTCCAATATCGTAGAGACTCTGCTTTTTTTCCAAAACGTTGGGTCAGAGGTATACGCTCATGTATCCCATTTGTTTGAAATGCAGAAACCTAACTTGACGATAGAGGTTAATCTGATCTTTCCTCCGAACCATTGGAGACAATTGATAAACATTTACAGATGCAAACTGTACACTCTCTTGCGGCAGGTCATAATAGTTTGCAATCAGGCAATTGTTTGCAGTGCTTATTGAACAATTCTCTAAGCCTCTTTCGTCATGACTCATGAGTTTTTTAGTTCTGCTTTCGTTACGGGTATATGCATTGTATAACCGTTCTTCCCGGATAGCATGGTTCATAGTTGGTTGTGTCGTGGTTATGATCGGCATATCAGGCGTAGGCACTCAACTCTCGTCGAGGCGCTTAAATTGAGGATGTCGTCAGTGGGCTTTATCTACAAAAACAGATGCTTCAAGTTCGACGCTGCAGTTATCAGGGTGTCATGGTTTTGTTTCACATCTCTCGTACGTTCTGCCTGGTACCTGATCGCCAAACTAGTCTAATAATCTGAAGAGCTATTCGTAAGTGATCACTTACTTTATCTAGATAGATTACGTCCTGAATTCAAAAAAAAATGCAGATCTCGCTACTCCCTGGGAAGCGTTGTTTGTCTACGACTTAATATTGTTTAGTTTGACAATGGTCAAGACGTGGATGAAGCGAAATGAGTATTCCATCATCCAAACCTCAGTTTCCATTCGGTACATAGTTTTTAGAGATGGTGAGTAATATGAGACTACGTGAAGAAGATCTAACAACTGGACCAAAGGGGCGATATACTTCATGCAAGTTTCTCTGCTGTGTGACTCATAAAGCTTGATTAATCTTTCATATTCAGCATCATGGGAGCCGCAAATTTGACGAACATATTAACCTTCTATGTAAGCATTGATCAAACCTTTGACTTCTGAATTTGCCTGATAAACGTCTAGCTTTGCGGCGTATGTTGATTCATGAATTGTTTCAGATTGGATTCTGAATTACGATGTGTAGCCGATCTTGCGAGGAGCACTTTCTACCTTTGCAAGCGCGTTGGTCTTACACGGTTCTTTGACTGCTTGTACAGCTAACTAAAGCCACAGGACATCCACTACAATGATGTCCCGCCTTATGCTTAATCTTCACGAAACTGCTGAGTCCGGGATATACAGCCCTTCCAGGGAATCTCAGAATCGACACTAAGTGCGCTCGAATCGAGCTCAGAAAGGGATGACCATTCCGACATAAGCGTTGGATGATTCAGAACAAATGCAACTTGAAAAACTTGTGTTCGGGCTCGCTTTGCAGGATCAATTATATGCCCAGTGATACGCCTGTCTCTCAGAAAGAGACAGATGAAAATATATACATAATAAAAACGTACCCAAATATGAAGACGCCATGATCGAGCATACTAAGTAAGCTTATCGAATCCCACAAAGCGCCGCCTAACGCCAGCATTGCATATAAGCTCAGGTCACATCTGCCCTCACAGAAACGACTCTGACCATGGTACTTTTTAATCAGGGGCGAGCGGTCGAAAACAAGATTGTTGAACAAACTCAGCGAAGCTTCGCCTTCGGGTCTCCTGAGGAACAGCAGTGATGGTGCTCGATACTTATCATCTGGATGAGACCCATGAGCAGCGGCAGCGACATGCGCAGAACTTCTGAGAGGTTCTCATGGAGTTTGGCAATGTTGCGGCGTGGATTTCATGCGGAGCTATTCTCTAGGGTATGTCTTCCGATACTAACATCGTTACTTGTCGCCGCTAGGCCTGTGCATTTCACACATCAGCTTCACCCTCTGCATTGGCTCACATACACGCTAGCCGTCCTTTGGACATATGCAAGGGCAATTCCACGTCTCTTCCATCATGTTCCATGATCCATCAGATCAAGCAACTCTGGGCCACTCTTAGTATTCAGCAGGTAAGATACCCGTGCGCAAACAATTTCCATATACAACGTCACGAGTACTCAGACCTAGTACATGGCACGGGAACCCCTACGAAACGTGAGGCTTTTACCCAACGGAATTTCATCTTCTGACTGTACTTTGGGCCCCGGCTCCAGCGTTCAGCAGAAGAATAAATATCTCGTGTGGTGGTGGTGAACCAGTAATAATCTGTTGGCAAGATTTTGTGTCGCAAGGTTTTATCACATGTTTTTTATGATTCCTGAATACTTGCTCAGGTCTTCAGAAGGACTCTGATTTTCCAGCTCAATTCATTTAGAAGTATTATGTATCAATGAAGAACTCCGATGGTCGTGGACAGCACACGATCAACAGCCATGCGGTACCATGTGGTACATCTCTAGCTTCCTTCGATTCGAGGTCTGTAATCTTATCATTATCTTAGTACATATACTTTATGGAAAGAACAAATCAAGTTGCTCTGTTTACGCTTCTCAGGAACTCTCTGTTCTCCTCGGAGCTGCACCGCGAATCCCTAGTACCGGGTGAATCATGAATCATGATGTTTCCCTTGACGACTGCCCTGGTCTTCCGAAAGGTCAGATCTCAGGTTTCAATTCTGCCATTGCCCATCTGTATTACGATCCCAGGTGAGATGATGCAACGTTCGCCTGGCGAGGTCTCTCTTTACCCACGAGATGACACTGTGCTTGTTGTTCCACGTGCTCCACGTCACTTGTATACGCGATCAACGTAAAGCCTCATGTGTATCTATGTATAAGGTTGGTCTTCTATATCAGTTTGCTTCCTCCAAAATTTTGGCAGAAGTAATGGTACAAGCAACCTACATTAATTACTTAATATTCTGGTTAGCGACATGTCAAACAACTATAAGAATACTTCTTCAGTCCTTCCCATACCGAGAAGAACATCTCTCCAACATCCCTCCACCTCTGTCCTCGGCATCCATGTCTTCCCCTCCAGATACCCACCCCGGCATCGATTTCCTAAAAACCTTCGCACCAATATATTGGGGTACAGGATGCTTCATTACTTTAACTTCACTTGAATTGGAACTCACCCTTTGACTCGGAGTTAGGTTTTGTTGTGTCCTTACTGTATGTTATCGCTGTTACATTTCATTGGTGCAATCAAATGAAGAACAACCAGGCTTGGAGGGATCACCATCGTTCAAAGCTACATCTATTTCCTAGCTGTCAGGCGGGATAAACCTAGTGAGTGGGTCACGGTAAGCTTTAGCCTTGTTTAGATATGTCGACAAAGGGTTTAAGTGTCTCTTTTCAGGCCCTGTTTATGCTGTGCATGACACTTGTTTCTGCTATGTACCTAAAAGACTGAACTTTCCCGTAGATTCTTGGATCTCGCTTCCTCCGCTCTCATAGCTCAATCTGTTTATTATTACCTCGTAAGTTATCTCAAGTTTGTTGGCTCAACAAACTCCTCGTTTAGAGGCATGACAATGACAACAGATTCCCAACTTTGGCTCCCTGCTTCCTCTCAACTCCGTCACCCCGTGTGTTTACTATACTTCTTACTTGGATGTCAATTCATTATCAACTCCAGGGAGTTGTCTGCCGAATGCCTTATTTCCACAATCATTACTTTTATGTGAGCACACCTCGAAGTCTCTTATGACTTGACTCTGAACTTCTATCACAGTTCTCAGATGTATTTCGTGTATCAGCTATATATTGGTATGTCACGGTTCTTTTAATAAAAGACTTGATAAACAAAAACTTTCTCCCTATTTCAAAGTTCAGCGTTTAGGAAAACGACGCTGGGTTGTCTTGGGGTCTATTGTATGTAAGCATTTTGGTGTCTTCGGATGACACTCATTCTATTTCAATAGACTGGATGTGCGCTAATGGCATGTGGTACGGTAAAATTTCTCTCTCGTCTCGCAACCGTGTACTCAGTTGGCGAGGTAGCTGGCGGAATAGGTTTGTCTGCAGATGAGCCCAGTTCCTTCCAATTTCTCTCTGACTCCAGTTTACAGGGTGTGTGACAACCATGTATGTATTCCGTCATGGAGTTCTTTCCAACAGAAGCAGAATGTTTGCTGTAAGTGGCATTGATAGCATTTTTGACTCATTAAAGGTTGGTATGGAAGTCGCCTTGACAGATTTTCTTTGGGGTTGCTAAAGGCTTTGGGACTGCCACGGACGTATTGGCAACGTTTGCAATGTGCGCCTATCTTACTTCCTCCAGGACGGGCATGGCGCAGTTCGTTTTTCCTTGGTGGTTGTTTAGGTTAAGTATTTAACTAAATTGAAAAGTACAACAAACACCCTCGTCAACAAAATCACAATATTTGTGATCCATCGTGGTGCTCTGGTGACTCTCATTCAAACCCTCCTACTTGTGACCTTTTATGTTGCTCCTCATAACTTGTATTGGTGACTATGACCAATTGCACTCAAGGTTTTTTTGTTAACTGACTTTTGATCTCACAGGTTTGCATTCCACGTCAATGTCACGAAGTTATACGCCAATACCTTTTGTGAGTCAAGTAAAACATGGTGTTTTGTCTTCGGTGGAGTACTAAACACATTCTTAGTCGCCATGTGAGTACAGCGGCTTTCGCTGAAACATAGCAAACATTACTTCTCATTACAGGCTCAACGGTCGGCAACTCTACAAGGATTGACGGCGACCTTACCCGTCCATATCAGGACCTAACTCCACACTGACCGGCACCCATAGTACTCAGAAGATCGGTTTTGAAAATGAGGAACATGATCTTCACACATTTGATCTTCAGGTGATTCCAGACTTTCCTCTGATCTGTAAGATATCATATGACATAGCTGATACGCTCTACTCAGGGGAATCAGAATAAGATGACTACGGTCACGAAGACAGTGACAGTAGAGATAGCAGATATCTAACCGTGATGAACTTACGGTATCATTCTGGTAAAGTGTAAAATGGTGATATGATGTGCGTGATACATATGGGCCACGTAGCCCGTAAAAATGACTCAAGGCCGCGAGGTTTGGACGTACCTATTCCACTGAGAATAGGGAGACGATCCTTGTGGCAAGCGATGTGATGAAAACCACCAGAGAAAGTCTGCGCGAGAGTGAGTGTGATCTACATATCGACTGGTTTTCACCACATCTAGGGATAACAGCAACGAGACAATAACCAGAGAGCCAAGTTCACAGAGAGATTCAAGGAAATCGGAAGACCATATATAAGGAAGGACCAAATAAAACTGAAGATTTCCATGAATACGATTAAATTGTCGAACTCGAGTCAGGAGGGGAAACCTAGATGTTGCCGAGGAGTCCAGAATCAAGAAACACGTCGCGGTACCACTGTTGGTTTAGCGTTGAAGCATTGAGCTCAGCTAAGATGTATTGCCAGATTCACCACCATGACTGACATGATAGATTGCTCGGTATTGTTCACTGATGATTAACTCTAAGCTTGACCATTGGAAATCCAGCGTGGAATGGTGAAACGTCGGACTTGTGGTGAGGCCGCGGACGTTGAAACGTTGAAGCTTGAAGAACATATGTAAACAAATTTTGTTTGACCTGTCGCGGGAGGTCATTGGTCAAACGAGTTCAACCCATCAATCGCTTAGCACTGCATTCCGTTCTCCTCCGACTCTTTGCACGGTCATCCTCCTGTAACCTGTTCGCTTGCTTGCAGAAGCTTTCGTTGAATTTCTGCAAGGTGCTATGAAACGACAGTGGTTCTCAAGCTATCAAGTAGCCGCCTTCGTTCCAATGTTTTGACCCATAGCTGTGTCATCGTCGTTCACATTCTTCTACCGTGGTTTGCGAGGCTGCATGAATCTAGAAAAGGATAGCTATCCACAGCTAGGGAAGTTTTTCACAACTCTGCACAATCTCCATTCAGACGCTTTGTATATCTTCTGATTTGTGTAAAGGCGAGGGTGGATACCCCTGAGGGCCAAAGCGGTCAAAGCGGATTCATGACCAAAGCGGACCCCAGATATATATCTCTTCTCGGCCTGGGATGAATATTCTAATCAACTCTAGTCAGCTGCTTCCTTGGTCGATCATATCTTTTCTAAATGTCTTCTATCCTCCGCGCTGTGGAAACTTTGAAGAAAGGTGTTTCACTCAAAATGAGACGTTTGCGCAAAGCTCCTCGAGCCAAGTCAGTGCCTCATCTCATTACCTTCTGATTGCTCGTTTACACTTAGGTTTTTTAGGGTTCCCGAAGAAGATGGGCTTAATACTAAGACCATCAAAAATGTTACTGTCGCCTTCGTCACGGACTCTGCTACCGGAAAGGGCGCCCATACTCGCTGGATCTACCCAAAGAAATTCACGCCCGTCCCTGCACAATCGGCTTCACTCCTACCTTCTTCAGCTTCCTCTCTAACTCTTCTTGGCTCGGAGGACGAGTTGGAGAAAAAGAAACTTACGATCAGAATTCCCGCACCTAAGAAAAGACCCGTGATCTGGATTTCTGCGTCTAAGCTGTGCTCCTCTGCCGATAGTCCTGCTTTCCTTGTTTCCGATGGTTCCTTCGAACCGAATTCCACGGAGAAGCTCACAATCACCGTCCCTGCCTCGAAGAAGCGTTTGCGCTTAATTGACGATGAAGACACCGTTTGTGTTCGCCGAATGCGTCCTCGTTACTTTGACCCTCCTACTCCCGCAATGATCATTCCCACCCGGCCCGAAGGCGATCTCGTCTACAGTGGTCTCAATACGTACGCCAATCCCGTCGTTGCCACCACCTCTGGCACGGGTCAAGGCGCGCATACACGCTGGATCTACCCGACAAACATCGCTAACGTTGATTCTGACGAAGAGCACAGCGGCTGGGACGCTGACGACGAGGCATCCTGCGACTCTGATTCTGACTCCGATGTCTCCAGGAAGTACACGAAGCTTACTATCGTTATTCCTCCTCTGAAGAGGCTGAAGCGTTATCGTGATACTGAGGACGGTGATGATGACTGCCCTGCTCGGTGCACCCGCTCCCGCCTCTCTACCTCACCGTCTGTATCTACGATATCCGCAACGTCCTCCATGGCTTCTTTCAGTCACTGGTAAGCTGAAGAATTGATCAAGAGCGAGGACGACACGCGTTACCGACGATATCTCGTCCCGCTCTCCGAAATTTGTGCGATCGACCACGCGAAACCTACAGTGTAGCGTGTAATTTCAAAATACGACTATCTTGCACCCAGATTATGCGAAAGGACTTCGAGTTCCGCCTCGACGGCGACGAAATGTCATGTTCGGCTAGCATCTGGAGATGTGGGACGCGTTGAAACCTTTGATTTTGGCGTCTTCGCGGCACGACTCGGACATGTCAATGAGGTGGGGGGTCTCGTTATCGATTTTGAACCTCTTTGCGAGAACTTTGTTCTTGTAATAGATAAATAGAGATATCTTCACTGCATTCATCGCGTCTCATACGCGTTTCTGGGATATTGAATTTTTATTTTTATTTAACAATTCCAATCTTAGCTTCTCTGCACATTCTTGTATTATACGTCGTAATTCGGTATTTTTGTACCAATTTGGATTTTTTCTGCTCTTTCCACGACAGCACAAGCAATAGCAACATCTTGCAGCCCTACGCCAACCGACTTGAACATTGTTATTGGTCCATCGGAAGCTGTCTCTTCCGAGTCTTCGGCCCCGGCACTCACCACATCAAGATGGATATCACCTGCCTCTCCAAAGCCAACACACTCCCCGATCTCCCGCATTTGATTAGGGCCAATTCCCGCATCAATCAGTTCACCAGCTTCAACTGCACAGGCTTCCCGAGAATCCACCAACAAGCGCGACGGTGTCCCGACAGCACGGAGTACAAGCGCGCGCTCAACCTCTCGCATAGCAGGTGTATAGCTCCCCACGAGCACGACGTGTGTTCCCGTACGCACCCATGCAGCAGGGAATAGCGGTGCAGTAGCCGATGTCGCGCAGATGATCATTGAGGCGGCAGAGACGGCTGCTTGGAGGTGTGCTTCGGTGTCATGGCTCTCACTACGGGCAAGGACAGTTATCGTGACATTAGGAAAGCGCGCTCGGAGGCGCTGGGCGAGGGTGGTCACGCGCTCATTTGGAGTGCGGTTGACGATTGTGCACGATGAGAGGGTAGGGAAGGAACGCAGGTGAAGTTCGAGGTGGGCGTCGATTTGTTTGCCTGCGCCGAATGCGACGACAGATCTCGGACGGAGACCGACGATGTTGGTAGACAGTAGAGAGCCTCCGAGGACTTGATTATCTTATCGGTTGAGGGAGATACATAGTGGAGCTTACCGGCGGCATTGCGGGACGCGGTGAGGCTACGAGCGTTCACGAGTGCTTTGACTGCTCCTGTCTCCTCGTCTAGGACGATGGTCGATGCAGGGAGGCCGCGTGTATCGCCTGAAATCTGGGGGACGCTTACGGCCTTGAGAGTGGTACCACGGAGATGTGGGTGTGCAACACGAGCAGGCATGAAAAGAGCAGTATGGTTCTGCATATGTATCGTTGTGCGATGAGGCATGTCAATCATATGGGGTGGCCGCAGAGGCGCGGAGATGAGGTAGAATACGCGGCCTATGAGTTTCTCGAGCTCAGAAGACCCAAAATCGGCGAGGACATGGTCAACATCAGTGCTGGAGAGCACAACGAGCGACATCAGTGCAATCCTGATTCTTACGGAGTCACAACCATACATCAATTCCCTCGTGTGAACACACTGGGCTTCCTTGAGGACTTCTTAACTAACTTCTTACGGAGTCGCAAAATACATCAATTCCACTTTAAGTTATGCATACATCATGTGCTACATGAATTGCTCTGCTCGAGCAATTCCCTATGTTCGTAGTACAATTCCATCGTATTTAGACATCTGCTATTCATAATGACATTTTCTTCACGACCGGATTTGACTCGTTTTGATTCTCCTGAGTAGAACATATGAAATATGTCATGGATATCAGAGGAGAACTTGAACTTGCCTGAAAATCGATCTGCTGATTTCCTACTCCAGTGCCCGCCAATGTGCTGTTGGTTGCTGCACCTGGAACAGACAAGTAAGATGGTCGCTGATTCTTGTAAGCATGTCGCCCGTTGAGCCTGTGACGTATTGCTCAGTCGAAGAAAGATCATTGTTTCAGCAAACCGCTGTGCTCACATTGCAACTAAAAATACATTCAGTACCGAAGACACAGCAACACCATATTTTGCTTTACTTACAGAAGGTATTGGCATATAACTTTGTGACATTGACGTGGAATGCAAACCTGCGAGATGGAAAAGTCAGTCGGTGGAACTTGAAGAACCTTGAGCGCAACTGGTCATATTCACCAATATAGATTATTCGGAGCAGCAAAAAACGCGATAAGCACGGCGGTTTGGATAGTGGTCACCAGAACACCGCGATGGATCACATATACTACAATTCTGTTGATGAGAGTATCCGTCCTGTTTTATAATATCAGTCTACTGAAGGTACTTAACCTGACGACGAAGAAAACGAACGCCGCAATGCCTGTTCTGGATGAAGTAAGATACGCGCACATCGCAATTGTTGCCAATATATCTGTAAGGGATCCAAAGGCTTTTGCAATACCAAAGAAAATCTGCAAAGAATACTTCCATACCATTCTTTTGTCAAAAAATGCCATCGCCACTTACAATAAACACTTTGCTTCTGTTTGCAAGCACTCCTGTCCGGAATATAACCATGATTGCTGCACACGCTGTAATCTCGAGTTGGAGAAAATGGCAAGAAATCAAGTCTGTATACAAACCTATTCCGCTAGCTATATCGCAAGCTAAGTATACAATCAACTTCAGAGGCGAAAAAGAAATGACGCACCGCATGTCAAGAGTGCACAAGCAGTCTGTTAAGATGGGATCGGTTTCATCCGCAGTAAGCTAAATGGATGCTTACGATCGTGCCTAAAACAATCCAGCGTTTGGTTCCTAAGCGTTGAACTTTGCAATTGAGGGAAATTGGTTAGATAATTCTTAAACTTTCGGAGGAACTTCCTGAACATACCGATGTATATCTGATACACGAAGTACAACTGAGAACTGGTGGAATCTCAGAGCTGAGTCATCAGAGAGTCCAAAGGATACTCACATCAAGGTGATGGTTGTGGAAATAAGGCAATCAGCTGATAACTCCCTAGAGTTGACATTGCATCAGGTCGGAATTCAAGGGACCCAGGAGAAGCATAGCCAACACACGGGGTGAGAGAGTTGAGGGGAAGCGTGGAACCAAAATGGGGAATCTGTCATTGTCGCGTTTTTATCCAGGACTTTTGTTTCACAGACAAACTGAAAGGACTTACGAGGTAATAGTATACAGATTGAGCTACGAGGGCACAGGAAGTGAGGTCGAGGACACTAAAAAGGAGAATCCTAGTTATTTTCGGCACATAGCAGAAATAAGTGTTATGTACAGCATGAAAAGGGCCTGAACAGAGGATACATTAGCCCATAGACATATCTCAAGATCTCAAACAAGACTGAAGCTTACTGTGACCCATTCTTTAGGCCTATCTCGCCTCGCAGACAAGAAAAAAATGTAGCTTTGAACGATTGTAGCTCCCCCCAACCTGTGTCATTCAGATTGTTCGTTTGGTCGTGTTAGTGAACTTGATCAGGCGAGAACATACAGTAAAGACACGATAAAACCTGATTAAGAAAATGAGTTTTGTTCGGCGAAGGTGATGAATCATTCCGTACCCCAATAAATCGGTGCAAAGGTTTGTGAGAGGTTAATGCCAGGGTTACTGTCGAGAGAGGAAGACATAGTATATACTACGAAGGACAGAAGTAGAGGGATATTATCTTAGGTATGAAAAAGGCTAGAATGAGACTCTTATATAGTCATTTGACATGTTGGACCCCAGATGCATCGTCTTCAATAATGTTTGTTTGTACCCTGATTTCGTCTCGAGTCGTGGGGAAAGACCTCGTCAATATGGAATAAACTTGACAGAGCGATATCAATGTGAAACCCCGACATCAAGGTTGAACTAAGAGAACAGAAGATATAGCAAGGAGTTCCTGGAAGCGGGGTCGTTGAAGAACTGAGACAAAAAAGAAATGTCAAAAATAGTGGGCCGCGACAAGAAAAGGTGAAACAACCTATAAAATTTCACACATAGAATGAGTCTCCACCAGTTATAACACGCAGTTCCGTCGGAGGGATCAGGTTATATATATAGTGATGTGGACTATATGCGGGTATGCCACATAAAAATTTGGTCGCAACAAGTCATAACACGTGATTGTCGTAACCATCAATCCTTCAAACCTTGCAGGAGCCCATACATCCACCGCCAATTTCACGATGACCACGGCCATCAGAGTCCCGAGGTTTACATCAAGAGATTGTCAAGAGAACGGGATCCTTCATACTTAGTTCATCTAATTGGATTAAATTGGAAATCAGAACCTTCAGCTGAGGGATTAGGAATCAGAAAGAAATTTGGCGAGGTAGAAAGTCAGGTCAAAAGTCCTGGGACATGTGCGAACTGATTCTACTGCTTCACTTCGGCGAGATTTTTTTTTTCAGCAGCACTGCCATCCGAAAGGAGAAGTATCGTTAAATAAACGTTCATTCTAAATGTTGAGAAAAGGCCAGCGGTGATTCGTGAATGATGCTGATTTGACAACTTGATGTATAAGTTCATTCAATGCCGATTTGATGCCGACGAAGTACAGCAATGTGAAAGAAAGTCGTTGGGCCAAAAGAAGACAGGAGGAAGTTCTCTACCAAGAGACGGATTCACCAGAGCCCAGACAGAGGATGCCTCGACTTTGAGCCATCTGGAGGCGGGGTACTCTACTCTATTCTTTCTTAGGGGGTATAGGGTCATCTCTCGGGTATTATAAGATAAAATCTGATCATTTTCGTGAGCTGTCGCCTCGCAAAAGTCCGCAGCAGTTCACATTGAACCGTGAAAGTTTCCTGGCCACAAGCGGCCCCAGTTATCTCAGATCTGTGTATTTCGTCCCATAAACAACATACACAGTATGGTATAAATCTCTCAAACATTAACATGTGATCACTTGACGTGAGCACGATATAACACACCTTATAACCACAGGCAGAGGTTGATATAACGAGAGCTGTCATCACAGGCTGCTTGTCATATCAAAGCACTGTGGGTAATCCAATAGCAACAACTAAACAAGGGCAAGTTGACGGGGCCGATCATGATGAAACCTGTTGTAAGCACCATCTGACAGCCAATGACAATGAACGCTGGTGACACGCTATGAGCCTATGACATCTGGCGGGCTCCCGCACATTCCTTGAGTGTACCTCGGATGATACCGATTTGTCCCAAGTAATCAATCTGCATGTCAATCAGCGAATCTCTGTATTTCCATTGTAAATCAAAGTTCATATTTCCTCAGTGTTTCCAAATCAGGTCTTGGCATCAGCAACTACGATTTTTACTCCAGGGCCCACCAAATTGACAGCCATCAACAGACAAAACTAGCAAAGTGGAAGCTATCCCCCCAACAAATGCTTTGCAACATCGGAACAGGCTCGACAGTTGATTCTTGAACTTAGACGGATTAAGTATAAACTTCGCATCCAATAGACGCCGATAGGTCTTATTGTCTCGCATATCCTGGCTAAGTGTATTGGAGTATTAGAGTGTTAGTCCTCTAGTAGAGTTTTGACCAAACTTCAAGTCCTCTTCATTTCAAACCAAATTTTTGATATAACTAATTTATATGTATTATCAAAAGTAAAAGGCACATCAGGAGTGGTTGCCAGTAGTACTGCCACTCAGGGTGCTATGCTACATAGTGCCATAGTACCATATAGATTCCTATCAGCTCTCCTAGCACATCCTCCATTGCAATACCACTGTGTTGCATAGCACTTCCTAGAGCTGGAACGTCTTCATTTGATTGTGATGATTTGATTGAATTTGCATCACAATGTCAAAATATCATTAGATCATATTACAAACAAGTAGCTTTGCTACTCAAACCCAAGATAGCTATGGGCTATTGATGATATTATTTTAGTACTAATCCAGGCACAAAAAAGCACTTATTAGCTTATTGCAAGAACAAACTTATTGAGAAGGTTAATCCAATTGAGCTCAGAAAATCTCATGATGCTCAGGCTTATTATTTTGCTTCTCCAGGTACCCCTTGACTATAACTTAGACAATAGGCAGTTCCAGTTGGATACATTGGCACTAAGCCACACTGATGTCATGTACATAGTTTTTCTCTTATAAGTTTTACTATTAACACAGCTTTTGTCCTACTATACAGTATATAAGATGTTTTTGTAGCTGTACATACAGTTCAATATCACCCATTTATCTGCTTGACTCTTTTTGTATTTGATGCTCAACTAACTTGCTATGTCTACCTCTGAAACCTCAACATTGCACATCAATGTGCTCAAGGGCATAGAAAATTATGCAGTATGGAATCCAAATAGTTGACATTTTGACAGACCTCAACTTACTTGACTATGTCAATGGCACCATTACATTTCTGGACAATGAAAAGAAGGTTGTTGAAAAAAAATTGGAAGATGAAGGGCCAAAAGGCCCTTTAAGAAATACAGCTGCATGTTGAAGATGCTCTGCTTATATATAATTTGGGTTCAATGACATTGAAGAATGCCTGGGACATGCTCAAGACAATGTATGAGGTGTGTGGTGCTATAGGCATCAGAACTGTGCACTGGAAGTTGTTCCAGGCACAATGCAAGGGCAGAAGAAATGTCAAAGAGCATATTCACATGCTCAAGGAGCTGGTCAAAGAAGTTGCAGCCTTGAGATTGAAGATAAGCAATGAGGAATCTAGTATCACATTACTCACCAGACATTTGAGATCCTTTCATCTTGGTAGTCAATACAGCTACCCTGAAGGAAAGTAGCAAATTAATTGCATGACTACTTAAGGAGGACTGACAAATCCACCTGCATGGTGGTGATACAGCACTTACAGGAAAATACAATCCCAATGTAACTTGCTTTGAATGCAAGGAGAAAGGCCATATCACTATGTACTGTCTGAAGCACAAGAAGTTAGGAGGAAAATCAACTTTCAAAGAAAAGAAGAGTAAATTGACTACTCTTTCATTTCCATTCTTCATACTTTTACTGACACTGCCCTAGCTGCTCCAAATCCATCCTTGCTACAGTGTAAGATGCTCAAAATAGACCTCTTGGCATGCCAAAATTTGTAATCCTATCTCCTCTCTCAGAAACCTTTACTTTTACTCAAAACTCTCAGAATCTACTCAGATTTGTAATTGCTATTGAGCAACACAATTTTCATATCTTAAGTTTAATTTTTTTTTTGAGGCTGGAAGTAGATTTAGGACCCTGAGATGCCTCATTTGTGTAAGGGCAGCCTCTGGAGGCTGTGGTGCAATCACAACTGGCAGAGAGAGATCCAGAGTCAGTGTACAGGTAGGTATATGCATAACTACACATCTGGCAGAGGGAGATCCAAGGAGAACAAGTCTAGGGATCCCCTATGCCAGGAGCAACACTTTAGAGGTTGCAGAAGCATGGGAATTAACTGTACAGTACACATAAGCCACACAAAACTAGGAGACAGCCCAAAAGAGGCATATCTCTAAAAATGGTCAGAACTCCAGAGATTGCTGATGCCTGGTCATGTGACCATTAACAAAGCTTGCCAGGTCATGTGATCCTCAAGAACGCTTGTTGCTGACTAAGCAGTCAGCCCAAAACAGAGTGGAAGTAGCCAAAGTAGCCCCAGGCTGGATTCTGGGGTGGAACTGGACTTGAGGCTTGAATGTCTGAGAATGCTCATTGATGACTAAGCTTTGAGCATGCTTGTTGGTCCAGAATGGGTGTGCGCTGAGCTGGAGCTGAATGGAGGAGAACTGAGTGGAGGAAAGGGAAAATGAAGAGGAGGAAGGGAAAATAGGGAGGAAGGGCATGTACCCTGACATCACCCCCCCTCTAGGGTGTGGCGTCTCGGTATGCTGGATAGAAGAAGTTTCAGATTGCTCTATCAGCCCATGAGATAAGGTAGATACCTTGGATTGCTTGTGGCACATCGAGGTACTTCCTGTAAAATTGTTAGACAAGGTTAGGTGTGTGAACGTTCTCCTGCAGTTTTCAAGATATGTATCCTATACCGTAACCTGTGAGGGTGACCTCTGGAGGCTGTGGTGCAATCACACAACTGGCAGAGGGAGATCCAAAGTCTATTGAGTACTGTACAGATACATACATGCATAACTACACACCTGGCAGAGGGAGATCCAAAGAGAACAAGTCTGAGGATTCCCTATGCCAGAGGCAATGCTTCAGAGGCTCTGGAAGCATGGGAACCAACTGTACAGTACACATAAGCCACACAAAAACAA